>JAVLVB010000550.1:86170-122905 GCA_032876305.1 Orestias chungarensis | reverse complement strand
TGAAATAACGGTAACTAAGTAGATTGGACAAAGGAAGAAAGTAGCAGAGAGAGAAGTGGTCAGATTGTCCTCCAGCAGTCTAAGCCTATAGCAGCATAACTATAGAAAAACTTAAATAACTTAACACTATAGAGTGAGACATGAAGAAGGTAGAGCAAAGGAGAACCGTCTGTCAAGACTGAGTTCCTCCCCCAACCGGTTTAGGCTGTCTTCTCTACCTCTTCCTAACTATAAACTTTATCAAACAGGAAGGTTTTAAGCCTAGATTTGAAACTAGACAGGGTGTCTGCCTCACGGACTATAGCTGGAAGCTGGTTCCACAGGAGAGGAGCCTGATAACTGAAAGATCTGCGTCCCATTCTGCTTTTAGAGATTCTAGGAAACAGACAGGAGGGTCTGGTTGTTTAAGAAAGGAAGAGTGGGGGAGAAAATATCTGTAGCAGTGTGGCAGAAAACCTACCGCACATTGAAGCTGGTCGGCTACAGAAGCAGAAGACACACCAGTTACAACTGCTGTCGGCCATGAACAGGAAACCAAGGGTTCAGTTACTATGATCTCACAAAAAATTGACAATATAAGGTGTAAAAAAAAAAAACAAAGTTGGTTTATTCTCTAACCTTTATTTTCTGACCCATACATCTAAATCTTAGGGCTAGAAGTGAACATAGACATCCTTAAAAAATGTCTCCATACCCACTTAGTTATAGCAGGTCAGTTTGAGGGTGGTGTTATGGTGTAGAAGGTATGTTCTCTGCAAACTTGCTGTGTTTTAGCCCAATAACTGTCGTGCCCTGTCCACGGGATGTGGCATTAATTAAAGAGTTTGCAAGACCATGTTGTCAGGGCAAAGGCGCATTTCGCCTAGTAGCTGCTTTTATACGGTAAGCTAGATGCTCCCATTTTGTTTGATACAACATTTAACCAATTCTGTTAAGGAATGATCATGTCGAGAACACGAATTTCCTTTTAATAAAGTTTTGGAAAACAGAATATTTTTTGGGAGATTTTCATTACAAAGCACAACAGTGTGCACGTCAATAATCGTATCTCTTTGTGTATAGCAAAGGATTCCCCTGATTTCTACCTTCAATGTGAGCCAGCGTCGATTACTTTATGTTGTACCAGCCGTTTCCAAACCGGTTCCAAATGGATCAATGTGTAAACGCCTTGAAAATCCAAAATCCAGATGAGGCATTAAAAAATTATTTTCCGTTATTTTCTGGTGTAAAATAAAATACAATTACATGGTAATCTAAGATACAAGATTTTTGAACTGCAAAATGTAAAAAGTTTTATTGTTATTTTCACAGTGAGACCAAACTTTTGCATGTCCTGGTCCAAGGGGATCTTCATGCCGCCAGTTACGAGTTTAAAGCATCGTTAACGGTTAAACATTAGCCCGTCTTTATCCCTTTATTGCCCCAGTGTACTTGATAATTGTCTAATGGCTCCTTCGAGAAATGATAATGCACTATTTAAAAAGGCTCAAATAAATTAGTAACTGTTCCCTGCAGTCATCTCATCTCAGTCTCGAATGAAACCACCCCTTGCGGAGCGAGAGATTTGCATCGTACTTTTGCAGCCAACAAACCTGCTGCAGTTCCACAGTTGTCTTATGTCTCAATCTGGACCAAAATCTCTGCATACCTTTCAAAGTTAGGACGCTGTCCTCCACTAGAAGGCAATGGCCAACTAATACGGTTCCATTCTGTTTCCTTCTTCCGTTTACTTCAGGTTTCAGAGTCTTGTGTGGTTGAGTGCCCCAGCATCCAGATAACCACTATTTCACCTGAAGACGACCCAACGTGGGACATGGGCGGCGGCAGCGGGTGGGACGGAGAGCGTCTCTACCTCCCCCTGCTGGACCCCTTTTCTTACCGTGACAGGTTCCCCGGCTCCCTCAGCCAAAGCCCCGCCTCCAGCCCCTCATCCCGAGGCTGGCTCAGCCCCGCTTCCAGCTGCGACTCCTTGTTGGTGGAGGAAGAGGAGCTAAGCGAGGCCACCGTCGGCTTCGGACTCTCTCCGTCCTCCAGGCCTACATCTCCTGGAGGCAAAAAGCGGAGGAACTCTCCTCTCGCCTCTCCCTGCATCTCTCGAAGGGGGAGTTACTCCGAGGACCTGCAGGGATGCAGCCTCGAAGGTGGCGAGTCCACTTCTCAGTCTCAAGCTCCGCCCAGCAGCTGTGAGCTCAACATCCCGCAGAAAACCAGGAAGACGTCACTGGAACAGGTAAAGGAAAGCCCAAAATCTTTGTGTTGCCGTGTAGAATCTACTTCAAACATCTTGGAAAAAAAGAAAATTAGCTTACAAGTAACTTTTAAGTCAATAATTCTTGACCATCAGGAGATTCTTTCGCTTGTTTTCAAATAGCGGTGCGTTTGTATTACAAGTTACATTTTGCTTTTTTTTAAAAACAGCAATTTATTTAAAGCAACACTAAGTCACTTTTCGACCGTCTTAAAATATTTTGAAAACTTTTGTGATGATACCTTGACTTACAGCTCCTTGAATGACCCCTCTGTCATGGCCTGAGGGAGTCTGTATCGCACTAAGCTACTTTGAGAAGGGTGGCAGGAACCCTGCCACACACACAAAACAACTACAAATGTTCTGACTGCTTTGCGGCATACGTCACTTCCCCCATTTCTTATCTCCAACATCATCATATGAGATTGTTTCACCACAATTAGATTCATCACCCCATCGTTATTCATCCTTCACACAGACACTGGAAAGAGAAATGTACTTCAATCCAACTGCAGATGACCTAGAGATCAGGATTTTAGGACACTATGCGCTGGTGCTCATGGGAAATGTAGTCTTCCTTCAGGCAAAACACTACCAATTTTTTCTATACTGGGCTTCTTTAGTGTTGCTTTAAATCTGAACAAAAAAGGTGACAAAGCAACTAAAAAGTAGCAATATTCAAGAACAAACAAGCTCTTTCATCTTGTTAAAACAGTTCCTTGTAAGTTAGTGTTGTTATGTTTGAAATTTACAGAGAATCTTGCTCTAGAAATTAGACAATAATAGATTTTATATGTTTTGTGTCAGCTTTAAAATAAAGGCTTGTCTTATTCCAGTTGTCTCCCAGAGAAGTGGATCAGGACCAAAGCCTGGGCCAAAGTTCCCCATGCCCGCTGCCGGAAACCCAGCAGAGCAGGAGAGAGGCCCAGTCTGTGGGGATGGACTACCTCCCGGTACCCCCCTCTCTGGCCTGGGGCAGAACCAGAGCCAGCGCCCACAGTCCCCTGTTCAGGCAAGAAGGGATTTCAAGTGTTGAAAAACAGTCTAAAGGGATTTCATGTCCTCTACTTAATCTTAAAAACAAGTTAAACATACATTTCTCATACCGGTTTCAAGGAGGTTCAAATCTTTAAACATTAATATTTTAATATAACATAACTCATTATGGCCTTTTGAAATATTTTGTTTTTGGTGGAGGTGGGTAGTGCATTATAGGCCCCTGTGGCCTGTTCCACGTTTTTGTGCTTAATGGCATTTTTCTTCCTTAGTTACTTTTACATTTGTACTTTAAGTAGAGTTAAAATCAGTACTTTTACACTTTTACTTAAGTACAAAGCTTGAGTTGATACTTCGACTTCTACAGAAGTAATTTTAAACCCTAACATCTATACTTCTACTCGAGTAATGCATGTGAATACTTTTGACACCGCTGTCATTGACATCTATCCTATTTTTGGATTCTTTTGCAATAGTTTGTACATCTGTAAAAAATCAACAACAAAAAACATTCAGGGATCCTGAAGGGATAAAAAACTAAATTACATATAGTTATGCAGATATTTTATGTTACTTGTTATGTTCTATTGTTACGTCTCATTTAGTAACTATTATGGCAAAATAGAAAAACTAGCCTTTTTGTTTCCTACATAGCTCATTCAGCTCACATGGTGTTTTGTTCATGTTTCTTGATCTCATAGGTCCAACGCGCTGCCTCCCCTCGACTGGCCGCTGCCCTCCCAGTTTGACCAGTACGAGCTGCGCATCGAGGTGCAGCCCCGCCCACATCATCGCGCCCACTACGAGACGGAGGGAAGCCGAGGTGCCGTCAAAGCTGCGCCGACAGGACATCCTATCGTCAAGGTCCGACAGATGTTGCTTACTTCGTCAAACCACATTATTGGTGCTACGGACAAATATTCAGAGAGATTTTAGACTAAATATTGACTCATATAATCAGGATTTACTTATTTTTTGGCACTGATTATACAACAGTAAGGCAAAGTTTTCTTTCTGTACAGCTGTGTGGATACCCAGACAGGAAGCCGCTATCGCTGCAGGTTTACGTCGGAACAGCTGATGACCGTTCACTCAGGCCACACCCTTTCTATCAGATACACAGGTACTGTGAGTGAACAACAAATGAATCTCCCTGCCTCCTTTTAAAGAGCTTAAATCGAAAAAAGAAAAAAAAACTCACAAGATGCATCATATGATTTTGGCATTAAACTCGATCACGCTGTGCTTTTTAATCATTTCGGTTTCTCAATAAAAGCATCAGATTCAGACCAAAAAGGTGTGGTTACTTAAATAAAAGAGGACCATTCATCAGAGATAGGGGAATATAATTCTTCCAGTTAACTTGATGACCTTTTGGAAGAAATACGACATGTGCTGGGTGCTATTTATATTTTCTACTTTTAGCTGGATGAGAAAAAAACTGAAAACCCTACATAAAATGAGATGTAAAATATGGAAAACATTTACAGAAAACAAAAACTCAACACACTTTTCATACAATGAACATCAATTAGGGCCAACAAGTTTCTATAACCATCAGTAAATGCAAGTTTTGTGGAATTAATACCAGAAAATTGTTACGTGGACAACCCAGAATTTCAGCCAACACGAAGATAGAAAGGATTTTATTGAAATAATAAAAGAGTTCTTAAACACAGGGACTTACTAGGACTGGTAGTCAGCAGACGGAAACAGGGTCATTATCAGGAAATCAGAGGCAGCAGATGTGACCGTGGTTCAAGGAAAAGAGGAGAATCCAAAAACAGAAGCATGGTCAGATATCCAGAATATCAAAAACATTTGAGTAGTCCGGAGGATGAGGCCAGATTGAAATCCTTGATGCAAAAAGACATGGTCAAGAAACCGGAGTCTACAGAAGGAATGCTGGACATTTTATTCACATCTTTCAATAATCTGGCACTGCTTAACTGCCAAAGAGCTGCTTACAAAGCCTTGTAATCAGGCGGGAGCAGTGGCAGGAGAGGAGCAAATGGATTAAATAAGATAGGTAGACCAGATAAAAATAAAGGTAACTCTTTCCGTCCCACCATCTTAAATATAAACATATATTTTGTAACTCTAAAATGTATTCCAAATCTGTGCGTTTTCATTAACTCTTTTTGAAATGATAAAGGAGAAGATATATCATTTTAAGTTTCATCAGTTCAAATTGGTCAGCCTGTAAATCTGAATAAAGAATATATTTATTTTATACACATAAAATGTTTTTCTAGTATGAAAAAAACAATTATGTATCATAATCTATTCAGTTCAAGTGGATGTGGATGTGGAGTCAATACTAGGTTGAACAAGTTGGAATAACCAGTTTGAGTTGTTAGATTTCTTTCTTATCCGAATCTTCAAAGGAAAAAGAGTTAAATGTTTGGAAAATATCTTTTTTTTTTTTGGCCTCAAAATAGGGTGACCGGGAAGATGGTCGGCACCGCCAGCCATGAAAGCGTTCAGGCGGGGACAAAACTGCTCGACATCCCCCTCAGCCCGGAGAACAACATGACGGCTCTGTGAGTAACAACTCTTAGCTCCTTCAAGATCTTGCGGGAGAGACCAGCACTTACGTTTTAATCAACTAACAGGATGTGCGCCTTCAAAATAAAGTCATTATTTTCCATTAACAAGAGTTTTTGAAATGTTGAATTATAACTGAGAATCCTGGTGTTCATTAGACTTTGTCCTCACTAATACTTTTTAAATGCATTTTTTTATGCATTTTAGCCTTTCAACCACTGCCAAACTCATCAGTAAAATAATTATAAAACCATATATATATATAAATATATATATAAAACAAAGCAGAGATTTGGAAAAAAAATTAACACTGCATTTGTGTTTGCATGTGATTATGTTTGATGTTTATGCATTTATCCAAGCGATTTACAAAGTAGACACAATATTATTACCAATCTGACCATAAGTTATCTAGCGGTAAATCCCAGATCAGAGTCAGAGGTGGCAGTGAAGAGATAGAGGGAAGTACAGAGAAAGTAGTAGAGGTGGTATATAGGTCTGGGTAAGAGTTAGGATAGGAGATACTCTTTGTAGAGGTGGGTCTACAAGAGTTTCTAGAAGACAGACAGGGACGCTGCTGTTCTTCTAGCACTTGGTAGGTAATTCCACCGTTTTGGAACAACACAAGAAAACAGTCTGGATTGTCTTAAGCGTGGTGTAGGAACTGCTAGACCACAATCCATTGTTGACCGAAGCGACCGAGCTGTGACACAAGCCTTTGCAAGAGTATTCAAGTAGATGGGAGCTGTTAAGCACTTTGTAGGCTAGCATAAGGGACTTGAATTTGATGCAGGCAGCCAGGGGTAACCAGTGAACAGAGAGGAGACATGAGACTTTTTGGACTTATTGAAGACCAGACGTGCCGCCACGTTCTGGATCATTTGTAAAGGTTTTACCGTACAGGCTGGGCGACCAGTCAGGAGTGTGTTGCAATAGTCAAGGAGGGAGATAACCACAGTCTGAACCAGGAAGTGGGTAGCATGTTGGGTTAGGTCTGGTTGTATCTATCATATGTTTAGTAATGTAAAGCGGCATCTGGGAATCCAGTCTGGCGTACGCTTGGTTTGGCTGGAAAAACAACCAGTTCAATTTTTGAGAGATTCAGTTGGAGGTGATGGGCTTTCATCCATTTCATTCACCTCAGACTGTCAGAGAGACGGTCTGAGGTGCGTGCTTATGTGAAAACGTTTGGGGTTCCTCACTTCAGTATACTCGTCTCTCCCACTGTTGCTTATCGCTCATTTATTCAAAGTCTGATACGGCTGTGTGCTGTTTCTCTTAACTTTATTTCATTTCTCTTGTGTTGTACAGTTGAACCAGTTAGTTTTCATCAAGATGTTTCAAAACATCATTTGTCCACATTTAAATAAAGCTGATTACTCAGGAGTTTAAATCGTAACTTTACAGCTGAAGACAGAATTTCCACTAAAATATTTTGCCTGTTATCTTCAGGTTTTTGTAGGATTCCTCTATTCAGTCAAGATTGTTTTTATCACGATGAAAATAAAAGCTGCTTCTTATGAACATGTTATGATGCATGTTCTTTATGTTTTTCCCCACCAGCATCGACTGCGCCGGGATTCTGAAGCTGAGAAACTCCGACATCGAGCTAAGAAAAGGCGAAACCGACGTCGGGAGGAAGAACACTCGCGTCCGTCTGGTGTTTCGTACTCACCTCACCGTAGCGCACCCGGTGGGCCCTCCCGGACGGGTCTTGGCTCTCCAGGTCGCCTCTTTGCCCATTGAATGCTGTGAGATGCCGTTTCATGCCTAAAACGTACTTGCATTTAAAAAACGAAGCATTGAAACAGGACAAGAGGTAAATTACGCTTTGTCTGTTCGTCCTGCAGCTCAGCGGTCAGCGCAGGAACTTCCTGTCATCGAGTCCGTCAGTGTGATGTCCTGCTCGGTGGAGGGAGGCGAGGAGCTGCTGCTGCGCGGCACCAACTTCCTTCCCATCTCCAGAGTCCTCTTCATGGAGCGAGGGTCTGGTGAGTCTTTCACACGAATTGAAAGTGACGCAGAGCCAAACAAAATTTAATGAAATCGGATTAATGTGGGGACTAAATTCATTCCAGTTTTAAACAGTCAAGCTGAAAAATCCTTTGCCATCTTTTAGCAGACTCATCTGGACATAAACATTGAATGCACAACTAGGTAAAATTGTTTCAGAATGCAGTGGCCAAGAACTGAAGAAATTAAAATAATCGATTAAACTGAGATCGTCAACGATTGTATCTTTAAACTATTGTGTATTTTTGGTTAAATAATAAAGATTTATAAATGACAAGCTGAAAATTACCATCCCTATATTACCAGACATTACCTGGAACATTTTCAGCATGTAGAAAGTCAATACAAGTTTATTTGTTTAGCAGGTTTTAGCAGCAGGGCAGTTTAAAGTGCTTTACATTTTTTCATTATGATAATAGATTTCAATAACAATCAGCCTTTTAAAGGGGCCTTTAATTTTTTTAATCAAAATTTTGTGAATTAGTTCATTTTTGTACATTAAAATCTATTGAAGCTAATTATAGAAGAAGTCTACATGGAAAATAAGTAAATAAAAATAAAGATATATTGCAGAACTCATGCTCAACTTAGATTAAAAGCCAAATAGAGATACTGAGTCATTAAAAAGATGTAAAACTCTCAAGGGTCTAAGCGCATCTGAAATGTTTTAACCAGCTGTTCCAGAATCTACGAGTCTCACAGGCTCTGTCGAGTTTCAGGTTCTGAATTAACTTCCGTTTAATTTCATCTTAAAGTAATCTAAATAAATTAAGACACAATGATACGTGGGGATGAATCACTATCTCCACATCCTTGATAGGAGCGATAACCTTTGATCCGGGCTTAAAAACAAAAACATTTGACTTCAAATCTCTATAAAACGTCACATCAACCTTCTTGGCAGATTCAACGACATAATTTAAACACATTCATCTCAGTTTTAGTCATTTATATGAAATAATAAAAAAGATCATCCAGGATTTGACCTCACTCAAACAGTCTGAGGCTGAATGTTACGCTTGGTGTCCGGTCGTGGTTGTAAATATATCTGGATGTCATCTGCATAGCGATGAAATGCTAAGTTATAAAAATTTAAAAAATCAACCTTTAGTTCTTTAAATTGAAGAGAAATATCTTGGATTGAATAAAACTTCAGAGAAACTTCTCTTCTGCAACAAAATTATTGTTTAAAAGTTTAAATTTTCCTCTAGCAATTTCTAGATTTGAGACTTACTTATAAGTTAATGCTAAATGGTGTCAACTTGCCACTTAAAGTGTAAAACTTCTTTATATTCTCACTTTAAGTTTAAACTTTAGCACTTTTGCGGGGAAATTACATATGTCTTGCCAACTCTGTCTCTTTTTCTGGCTAATTAGATGGTAAATTACAGTGGGAGGAAGAGGCGCACGTTGACCGGGACAACAGCAACGAGGTAACTTGTATGTCACACTCACACAGTTTATATATTTATTGATGCTCCACATACAAAATTATTCCATATTTATTTTGTCATAGGGTTGAATATACAGAAGAGACTCTGAATATATTAAATAAAAGTTGGTTATTTCCGCTAACTTTAAAGTACTACCAATAAATAGTTAATTAATATTAAAGTCGTTAAATTACAAATTACATCTACCCTTGAGAGACTAAAACATTTGGGCACCAATTTAACATTTGCAACTATAACTTACATGTTACACACCCTGCTTATTTCAAAATAAGAGCGTGTAGAGAGTTCATACCCAAAACTTTTCAACACAAGATGTTGAACTTTATTCAACTTAGAGTTTACAAAGCAACCAAAAAGATTAGCGCTTTAATGTCTACAGAGATGATTCAGTGGATGGTAAGTGTGCTAAATGTTAGCAAAATGTTATTAGACCATTAGCAGAACTTTTCCCAGACTGGGTTTTAACTCTTGGACCTTCTTTTTGCAAGAAAACCAGCTACCTACCAGGCCATCATGATGCCCATAAAGTCAAACAAGGCTGTGTTCGTACAAGAACTCTTGATTGTCCAGATTTGTTGCTGAAATCTGTTCATACCACTAATTAAATGCAACCATCATCAGACTTGTGAGAAGAACGCCACGCAATGTTTATGTATGCAACGATGGACGCCACCGTGTCTGGACGGGTTTTACAGTTTTTGTAGCAACGCCATGCCGTATCGTGACAGGATAAAGGATAAAGGATGCTGACAAAAGATAAACTCGGCGCTGCTTGCTTCAGCCACAGTTTACGTCCAGACTTATCAGGTCTGGCCTGTTCTGGTGCAGAATTATGACGTCAACGACGTAAAAGTATGACAAAGTGCGAAATGACTGTTCAGACTGCCGTCCCTTGGAAAACTTTTTTTATTTATTTATTTTTTTTGTGGTTTTACCGCGAGGCGCATTTGCTGTGTGAACATTTTCTGTTCAATGTAGTCGGGCTTTTTGGACTTGTGTCATATTTTTACAAAAACTAACTGCATTGTTTTAGGTCGTGATGACCGGATTGGATTTATAAAGATAATCTATTCCACAAGTTTTTTTTGGAGGGGCATCTAATGCAATCCTACCAAAATCTACTGGTATACTGATATCGTTTAAAACAAGTAACAACAGTTTAAAGGAGCCTGTTTCAGTCCTTCATTCTTGTTTCCTTTTATTATATTTGTACCTTATACTTTTTATGTCCTACTGAATGACTTTAACAAACTAAGAAGTGAGTTTCATCTGCTTCACAGCTGGTTTATTAGACATTTCATTTGGTGTGAAGAGACGATAACATACGGAGTTAACAATAGTAAGCAGCAGATGACTTCTTAGGTGGTGAAATAAAATCGTTGTACTGCTCCTTTAATGGGAATGGTTTTTCCAATTACTACATTTTGTTCAAAATCCTTCATGTAGAATCTAACACACTTCAAGATTATCGATTTTATGCAGTTTCTTTTCGGAAATAGTCCTTGGGACTCTTGCGAATCTTTGCCTGGCATCTTTCTGCATGGAGTTTGCATCGGAACCCGAATCAAGCTTCAACGGCCGAGTGTGTTTTTACTTACAAGGAATTTAGCTTTGGGTTCACTGGCTCAAGTAGATGGGACCGAACAATCACAATAGTTACAACTCCAATAATAAGTAAATATGGAGGGTTCAATATTGTTATCCCATATGTTCCCATGTGAATGCATGGGTTCCATCTGGGTGCTCCAGCTTCCTCTTACAGTCCAAAAAAATGAGTTTTAGATTAACCAACAAAAAAAAGCACAAATCTTTAGGAACTAAATACATAACACGTGTAAAATATCGTCAAGATATCGAGATTGTACGCATACTTTAGCTTTATTCCAAATATTTAGATTTTATTAAATGCATTAAAGGCTTCATATCATCAATTTTCAGACTAATCTCAATGTATTCAAGATATATTCCATATATTACGACCTATGACAACATAATTTACTTTCTAAACGGCATGTTATAATGCGTGCCTATATGTGCATATATTGCGTGTGTATTTGCCGCTGCAGTGTTTGCTGTGTGTGAGAGTTCCTGCCTACAGCGACCTCTCCGTCAGTCGGCCAGTTTCCGTCTGTCTGTACGTCTCCAACGGGAAGAGGAAGCGGAGCAGCAGTCACTGCTTCAAGTATCTTCCCGGTGAGTAACCCATTATTACGGCAGGACAATTTTAGCATAAAATCAGCAGTAATCACATTCTAGTTTAAGGGCAGATACAACCACATTTTGACAATCATCTTACTAGTCAGAAATTATATTTGCCTCGTCAGATGTCTGTCCACTTAGAAGAAGACTTCAAGATATCTTCAATTATTGAAGAATTAAAATGCTTTTGAAGTATGTAAATTATTCATTAAATATTCACACATTTGTAACTACAATTCAACATATCTCAAACTTCTTTATGGCTAAAATTACATTTACAGATCTGAATTAAGTAAGCCTCCTTGTGCTCCCACCAAGCTGTCCCAACAGTTGCCTGCCCAACCTGAAGACGGCTTTAGAAATCTGAGAATAATTTCCTGTTTATTTTCTTCAGACACACAATGTTTTTAAAAAAAAGAGTTTTGAAGAGAAAAAATAGCTACTGTTAATCCCTTTACTAGGTGAAAATGGAAAACACTTTTATTTACATTTTTTGTCATATTTAATTTTTAGTTAGAAAATTTTCGATCAGTCTCATTTCGAATACAATAAATATTTATTGAAGATTTCAGTAATGTCATTCTGCCTACCCGGAATTCAACATATCTGAAATAGAAATATGAACTTATTCGGAGATAGTTTTGGATATTACATTTTTGTATTTCCACTATATCTAATTTAAAATAAATGTAAGATATTGTTAATATAGATTTTATTTAAGATATCTTTAATTAGAATTATGTAGTGTCATAAAAATAAAACTAATAAAATACTAATAAAAAGCATGATATCTCAAATTTACTTTAGGAGTAGTCACAGTTTAATTGTGGATATCTAAAGTGTATGATTGATGATGTTTGTTGAAGCCAATTTAATGTTATAATGGCTTGCCATACACTCATAGGTCACATTCCTCTGACGCATCAAAAGTTTTAAACAGTTTAACAAATATTTAAAGCTGTATGTAAACCAAATGCAATAGGCCAGATTCTTTGGCACTCCTATTAAAGATCTTTCCCAAGCCTTAAAGAAAATAAATATTTTACTACATTGTGACTGATCTCAAATCACAAACATGACATTAATATAAGTACTGAAAAAAAACAGCATTAACATACCTGTTTTTTCACACTGGCACAATATTTGTTGCTATTATTAATAGTAAAAAGAATAAGGAGGAGACGATGAGTTTATATTGACTCACCAATGTTGACTCTTAGCCGATAAATTAAATAGATTTAGCATAGCAGTGATAATTTGTGTAAAGTTTATACGATGTAAACTAGACTAAGCTGAACAAGCTAATCTGCAGGTGTAAGAAAATCTGTGCTGTAAGCAACTGTAAGAACTGTAATTTAGCAATCTAAAGCTTTATTGTTTGCTTTGCAGTTTGAATGAAATGTTTTTAAAGACTACCGTATTTTACGGACTATAAGGTGCTCTTAGAAGCCTTAAATTTTCTCAAAAATCGGCCTTCTGTGTGCAGTTATAAAATCTGTAAAAATGCTGTTGTTCAACTTTGGGAAGCGCCTTTGATTGACTGTCGGACCATTTTTATGGTGGGATTTTGGTGGGATGTCTGAGCAGCTCTGCCCGAACATTTGTGAGATTTGTGCGCACACGCTTAAAATGATTGTTGTTTAAGCAAGTCTGAGCTCTCAAATGCGTATCACTGCACGCTTAACCTAGTAGCACAAAAATCACGCCACTGAAGCGAGGTGTTCAAAGAAATTGATTATAGTCGCGCCACTGATCAGTTCACCTCACAGCAGTCAGCGTTAGTTATTTTGTCCTGTGCTTTCCTCTCAGTTATGTTCAAAGAGGAGGATCCGCTGCTTTCCCGACCCCCCGATGGTGGCACTGTGTGCCCCCCCAGGATGGACAGAGGCCTCATGGTGTCCGACGACCGGGGTCTCGGGTTCCACCTGCCCCACTACCCCTCCGGCTACTCCCCGCCATGCCCGCCCATGACTTACCAGGATGAGTATTGCTCCAAAGCCGACGGCGCCACAGAGGAGCCAGGCGGGTCGAGGGCCGCCCTGTCCGAGCATCACCCCAGTTTTGAAAACCTGGAGTTGGGCTTCACCGAACTGCTCCCCCCTCTCTACCCCCGCGGTCCGCAGCCGCCTTCCCCGTCTCCATGGTTGGACTCTCCCTACCTCTCCTCCTCACCGTCTCCCTCCCATTCCTCCTCTCTCAGCCCATTCCCTACAGAAAGTCCCCTCGCCAACTCCCCCCTGCCACCGATCCCCACCTCACCTTTCCCGCAGTACTCCGCCTATCCACAGGAGGCGTGTCCCTCCCCTCCCTCCAACCCTTACCAGGACGCCTGCCCAGTGCCTTACTCCCACTACGACGGATGGGAACCTGCAGGAAGGATGCTGGCAACGGGACATGGGGGAGAGGGGGACGCCAAAAACCAGGAGTGTCCTCTGGAGTTCACCAGCTCTGCCTCTATGCACCACATTACCTTTGAAGAAGGTGAGGCAGTAATTTAGAAAAAAGGATTTAAGGGCATCTTTCTTAGTAATACACTGCAAAAACACTTCTTCTCACCAAATACACATATTGTGCCCTTAATCAGTCCCTCCAGAAAAACGCGCATAATTCTTAAAAAGCTGCTTATTCACCGCATAAAAAGCATCTAAGCGCAGAATTCGCAGAATTATGAAAATTCGCCTGATTTTACTGATCCTGAATTTTTTTCTCTGAAATTTGAAATAATTTATTATTTTTTTACTTTTGACTGACACTAACCCCCCCCCAGCCAAAAGTGACCGGTCCGTCGTATAGTGACGTCATCACCTCAGTCCGCCACCATAACAAACACGTTTTGGTCCCAGCAGCGGCGGCACGTCAGCGTGTCGGCCATATGGGATGAGTCAGATCTGCCCCGTAAACTAATAAAAGCAAATGGACTGAGGATGATCCAGCGTCTTACAACAGGAGCTTTAAGTTAGTTACAACTGGCTTTGTTCTTAGACATATTCTGGATTTCAGAACTAAGCAATGTTCATATTTTGCTCATACTACGTTATAGATGACCTTAAATGGTCCAAGACTCTAAGTCAGCATAACGGGACTAAATAACTGGCTCAGCTATGCTGCTATGTTATGTCATGTTTGCCGTTTACTATATGTGGAAAAAGCATGTTTATTCTCCTACATTGGGAAACAACAATTCACATGTTTTTTACACTTTAATGCATATTTTCGAAGTTTCCCGCTGCAGAAAACAGGACGAAATGCCGCAGAATTCTCCACAAAATTAAGGAGAATCAAAATCAAGAAAAAGCCAATTTACTTTTAGGAAAGGATAATAATTCCTGAATACACATATATATAAAGTCCTGCTTCCATACACAGATTTTTTATTCATATTTAACTCAAATCTTAGGATTGAACTAATGCAGAATTGCTAACTTAAAACAAGCTCTTTTATATTACTAAAAATGTTATCTCTAAGTAATCTTGTTTCCAATATAACAAGATATTTAAACTAGAAACCACACAAAAATACAAGATTTTATGTTTTTGCTATTTAATCTTTAATTTTGTTGTTATAAAAAAAATATCAGCAAAAACTTTTTAAAAGAAAGAAAATAGATATTTTTTTTCCAATGTGGTGATTTTAAAATTAATTTTTCATAAAAACTTGAGGGTTCATTTCTGTGTATTTTGTGTGGTGAATTGCATAGCTGACACTTATTTTGTTCAAGTTATTTTATGTATTTAAAATAAACCTCAGTGGGGTCTTTTATTGGTATTCCACTGCCTATATATTTTAACTAAATTATAAATATAAGGGAAATTGTCTAATGTATGAAGTTGATGGATGTAATTATGATTGTAAATCTCCTCTTATTCTTTTTTCGTTCACAGTGTCAGAGTTCATTGGTGAGGACATCCAGGCCTACCAGTCAGGCTCGCATATGAACAACTAGTCCAGCTTGTGATGGACCTGCTTTAGCATTTCAGCATTTGTTTCTAAATTCTCTTTGCATTCGGTATTAAGATGGGATTTCTGCAGTAGCACATTAAACGACAGGGGAATCTGGTAGGAAATATATGCAACTTTTGTTCCAACCACTGTTTTGTAAAAGGGAAAATTATGTTTTTTGAAAAATCTGAGAATATATTATATAAGAAACTAAACTGTGTGAGTCAGTTGCATCTTTTGCATATTTATTTTTAGCCTGAATCAAAAAGACTTCAAGAATGACAAAGGAATTTATTTGGATAGAAAAAAAACTAACCAGTAACTGCTGAAAAACCATGCAATTAAGTAAAGGTTGATAATTTAATATGTTTCTCAGTTGCACAGCTCAGGATTCCAACATTACCAAATGCCCATCGTAACTTTATTATCCAAACACATATTTTAAACTCATTACCGTCAGCAGGATCCTGAGAACCAGAGCTCTGTTCACATTACCAAAACTGAGTCCGTCTCGTTTCCACTGAGAGTTGGACGTCGCCAAAGTTCCCGTTTGTCACAGATTCTATTCATAAAGCGGAGTCGAGGTGTTTATGAGTCTCAGCTTTGTGCAGATGATCCTGCTGGCTTCATCAGATCACAACCAAAGTGGGGGTTTTAAGTTGGTTCACTAGCTTTAGTTTTATTTTAGATATGGTATGTTCTCCTCTATCCCTCAGTCTACTTCCCCCATGATCACACACAGCTGCAACCATCCTGCAATTAGGTAATTTCCTTAATTCCACTATTCACCCTCCCAGTATTTAAGCCTGGTTCTTCCATCTACTCACCACTGGATTCTCACATTATAGTCCGTCTGTGCCTCCTGTTCGTCTCCTCGTTGTCATCCTTGTTATTCTGGTTTTCCTTTCATTATTCATCCCCTCAAAAAATTGTTCTTCATCTACTGCAGCATTGCACCTCTGCTGTTTGGGTCCACGTACAGGTTCCCTTACAACTCTTTGAACTTTCAGCTTTTTGCAAATTTTCCGACATTTTCTTGCCTTAAGCATTCACATCAGAATAAAAGGGAGATATACTAGAACAGTGTGAGAAAGTGTCTCATAGTGTGAGTCATTATTATTTGGCAGAAGGAACTACCCTGTATCATTTGGTAACTAAATGTAAGTAATCGAAGATTGCATATGGAGTTCATATGGGGCCACCTTATTTCAATATCTCCCTGTAACTCAAGATAGATAACACTGTGTTTATCCAATGTATTGCAATGACCACACAATCACTGATTCAGTAACTGTAATATCTATCCCTGGACTGGTTGGGATAGATTCCAGCTTAATGATCTTTGGTCCTACAAATGCAAGGCTGGCAGCAAGCTAGAGCATGCTAGTAACATTGGCATCATCATGGACTCTCTGGCTTTAATTTTTTAGATTCACAGAAACAGTTTGTTACTAAATAGGCCACACATTGTTTTCAAAACATTTTTAAAAAAAGCATTTCCTATCAAAAACTGAGCAAATTACTGGTGCATGTTTTTACTTTTAGCAGGTTAATCATTGTAATGATGTCTGTAAAAGATCAGCCATACCAAAGGCTGCCTGCATGTAAATTGCATAAACGTAAAACTCTTTATTATTTATCTATAAGGCACTATACCAACAATCTTCTAGGGATTTTTACGTTTCCAGTACTATAAATAAATAGCTAACAAAAAAAGCAAAAACTAACCAAGTTTTTTTTTTTTTTAAAGAGCATATTCTGCCATCTCTGGCTCCAAATCCAAACATTGTTTATCTTTTTGACAATACTTTCCGAGTCTAAAAATAGACAAACAAGGTCAGCCTGACTTTAAAGTAAAGAAAACCAACTTAACACAGATTTAAAAAGTACTTAAAATGTTTTTTATGACTAGATTTAATAGGAAAATAATTTCAAATCATCTTGTTTTTTTTTGTGCTTGTCATTTCCTACATCATTTTTGAAAAGCAAATGATAATAAAACAAAAATGGGAAAACTATTGTATTTTTTACTATTATTTAATAAACAGCTTTAGTGTGTTTAAAGCAACACTAAGTAATTTTCAACCTTCATAAAACATTTTCATAACTTATGTGATCAAGCGTCGACTTCCAGCTCTTTGAATGACGCCTATCGCTTTAACCAAGACTAAGCAACTTTGAGGAGGGTGGCAGGAACCCTTCCACACAAAACAAATACAAATGTGCGTACTGCTTTACGGCATACGTCACTTCCCCTGTTTAATATCTCCAACATCATCAGATGACATTGTTTCACCATAATTAGATTCATCACCTCATCGCAATTCATCCTTCACACAGTCACTTGAAACAGAAATGTATTTCAATCCAACCGCAGGCAACCAGGATTTTACAACGCTATCCGCTGGTGCTCATGGGAAATGCAGTTTTCCTTCAGGCAAAACACTACTGCTGTCGTCTACACTGGGCCGCCAAAATCGACCAAGTTCTTCTTTAGTGTTGCTTTATCTCATTCAAAGTTGTGAGATGTATGTAAGTAAATTAAAATGTCCTCTTAATTTTACATGAATATCTTGCAAATTTTTTTATTAATTTTTTTTTAATAGATATCTGTTTTTAATGCTCTAGAGAAAGAGTTCCACACCGCTTAACATCATCTAAGCCTATAAATGATGTTTGTTTCCTTATTCTCTTTTCAACACGCGATATTTATGTCATGTAAGCTTACTCTCCTTTGTCTGTCCAAGTTTGATTGATATTTTGCGATACAATCCTTGAAATAATTTAACTGTAAAAAAAGCGGTACTTCATTACAAAACGGACTCTTGCATAAAATGGAGAATTGCCTCAGAACATTCGTCTCTTTAAAAAGTCCATGGACATCTAAATCTGATAGAAAAATAAAAATACTTTTTTACCCACTAAACTGACTCAAGATAATTTTTACTGTATGGGACTAACTTGAATGAACTCTACATTTCGTCTGCTTGTGTGAAACAGTGTCTGGTTATGTAGATCTTTGCACTGGACTTTGTGTTTCTGTGGTAATCCAGACCCGATGACTATATAAAGCCTGACGTCTGCCAGGGCGATCAAAGGTTGAACACACGCAGCAACTGTTTCAGTGCTTCACCTTGAGTGAGATGGAAAAACCCCTCTTATACTTTTTATTTGCACTTTAAATCGTTCGAATAAAGTCAGTATGGCAACAAAAAAGACAAAAACAAAAGGCACAAAGCAAAGTTACTAATCTAACGAGTCTCTTTGTTTTGATGTATTCTGTGCTAATATTATCCACGTTAAAAACAAAATATGTGTAGTTATGCAAGTTTCTCTTCTGAATAATACTTCTATAGTAGAGTTTAATCCAGTAACAATACAAAAGCAAAAATAAATAAATCCCAAAATTAATTATGGATGCTTTAGTGACCATTTAAATTTGCATCCTATCCCAACATCATCACACTCCAACAGTTTGAGGGTTTTACAGATCTAGTGTCTCAAATGTCTCTTATGTTTTTTTTCTGGGCATTTTATGGAATAAATTATTTGGCAACTGATTTATTTTTTTAGGCAAAACACTGAAGGATTATTTTTGATCATGGTTTATGTCATTATCTGAGTTTGAAAGCAGCAAAATTAAGATTTGCACAACCACCCATCACTTTTTTGCCCCTCAAGGAACCAAATTTTTGTTCAAACTTTTCAAACTCTTTAAACAATTGATTGAAGTTAAGAGGTTTACCAAAAACAAAACACATTCCTCTGAAAATGGACATAAATGGGAAGAATTAATAAGTACATAAAAACTAAAATAACAAACAAACAAACGGACAGCTTCATAAACCAGCAGAGATTACAAGAAGGTTTTTTCTGCATGAAAACTATTAGGATTCTTGTAGTAACTCCACGTTTCACCAGAGGGAGATAAAGCTTGAAACATCATGACTTCAAGCCGGATAATTTCACTGGGATCTAGTTGCTTTTTCACTACTGATATTATTTTTTATGCGTGCATCAAATTACAAAACAGGTTTACAACGACTACTGCTACTATTATTATCATTGGTTGTATTACTTTGAAGCAATACAGTCAAATCCCAGTCACGGGTCTTTATGGATTTGTGCTGTTCAATGCGGCAGCAGTATCTGCTGTCATAAACTTAGCAGGAACTTGACCAATGTTCACTGCAGATAGTGGACAGTAGAACATTTATTGAACATAACCATGACTTACGAGAACGTGCGGCAAACATGAGGGACATTTATTAGTAGAATTCTTCTTTTTTTAAACTTTATTTATTCCATTTCATTTAATTCCCTTTGGGATAAATAAAGTATTAATCCAGCCAGCCATCCATCCATCATCAATCCATCCAGCCATCTATCCATCCATTCATCATCAATCAATCCATCCATCCACATTTCAATCCAGCCATCCATCCATCATCAATCCATCCATCCGTCCATCCATCCATCCATCCATTTATCCATCCATCTTCCATCCATCCATAAATCCATTAATCCAGCGATCTATCAATCATCCATCCATATTTGTCCATCATCAATCCATCCATCCATCCATCCATCAATCCATCCATCATCAATCCATCCATCCATCCATCTTCCATACATCCATTAATCCAGCGATCTATCAATCATCCATCCATATTTGTCCATCATCAATCCATCCAACCATCCATCCACCCATTATTCCATCCATACATCATCCGTCCATCCATTAATCTATCTATACATCATCCATCTATCCATTAATCCATCCATACATCATCCATCCATCCATTAATCCATCCATACATCATCCATCCATCCATCCATCCATCCATCCATCACATCCATCCATAAATCCATTAATCCAGCCAATGATCCATCATCCATCCATATTTGTTCATCATCAATCCATCCATCCACTATTCCATCCATCCATAAATCCATTAATCCAGCGATCTATCAATCATCCATCCATATTTGTCCATCATCAATCCATCCAACCATCCATCCACCCATTATTCCATCCATACATCATCCGTCCATCCATTAATCCATCCATACATCATCCATCCATCCATCCATCCATCCATCCATTAATCCATCCATACATCATCCATCTATCCATTAATCCATCCATACATCATCCATCCATCCATCCATCCATCCATCCATCCATCCATCCCACCCATCCATAAATCCATTAATCCAGCCATCGATCCATCATCCATCCATATTTGTTCATCATCAATCCATCCATCCACTATTCCATCCATCCATAAATCCATTAATCCATCCATACATCATCCATCCATCCATTTGTCCATCCATACATCATCCATCCATCCACTATTCCATCCATCCATAAATCCATTAATCCAGCCATCGATCCATCATCCATCGATATTTGTCCATCATCAATCCATCCAACCATCCATCCATGCAACCATCCATCCATCCATACTCAAAACAAAAGCTCAATCATCTGCAGGTTGGCGTACAAGCAAAGATTCTTCATAAACTACAGATATAAACTGCAATGTTTTTTGACAATCTTGACAAGCCTCTTCATCAGATTGTCTTAAATCAGAGGCTTCACCAATCTGCAGTGACACAGACTACTTCAGGATACCATCTCTCATGCCAGCTACGTCCAGCAACTACAACAAGTCTTTGAATAAAGTTGTATAATCTGAGCTACAACAAATTTTATTTAAACTTTAGGATTAATAAAATGTTTTTGAATTTGAATATCATTTAATTCAATTTTCTTCATACTTTCCGTATTGTTGGCTTCCAGTCTAAAAACACTAATGTTAGGTTTAATAGTTGAACTAAATATCTCTTAATTGTCTTGCATACTTACATACTTAATACTTATAATGGAGTAATAAAATAAACTATATCCTTATACAAGGTAGTACTTCCTCTGAAATGTTTAATATATCAGCTCTAAATGACATGTATATGCAAACAGTTTTGCGTCAATATTTGGAAATAAAGTTATGCCTTTCTTTCCCTTAAGCTGTGTGTGATTGGACACTTATTAACAATTTATAAATCATTTACAGATGAACTAATAACATATATATAAACTATTTATTAGCCATCCATAGGTGGAGCCCTATATTAAAAAGTTTTTTGGTTTTACCTGTAGTTGGAGTTCATCTTGTATCTCTTTTATGTCTACAATTGTAATGTCGGTCAGAAAGATTCTGGTCATTCAGATGTTACATTTAATGTTGAATAATCATTAAGCCTTAAACTTCTGAGAACTGCTGATTGAACTGATGTTTAGATGTGAAACCTGTAAAGGTTCAAAAAGATTAACTTTACCAGAAAAGAGAAACCCCACGTTTCCTCACAGTAATAGGTCAGAGGTCACAGATGTGTAGAAATAAGATGGAAATAATGAGGAACAAACCCCCTGAAAGGAAACACTGTATTTATGACTCAGTCACAGCCGGCATGACTGTGTGAGTCACTGGAAAAGAAGGTTATAAATCAGAAAACTGGGGGAAGTTTTTTCCTCTAAGGAAACTAATGAAATCTCATAATCTAATCTTCAATCTTCCACCTTCTCTGTTAAGCATCCTGTGGCCTCCTTCATGTATATTGAGCCATTGTAAGTCCTTTCTTCCTCCAGCTGATGAGGGCGGGAATGCCATGAATGAATCAGAATAATGTGGCGGAGTTGATGCTGCGTTTTGAGGCGGCAGTTTTCTGGGGAGATACCACTGGTCTCTTTTTACAGTTTATTTTAATTATTTGCGGCTGGATAGCTCAAGTAGTATGTTGCCTGACTTCCAATTGGAAGGTCATAGGTTCAAATGCACCACAGCATCCAGTGTGGGTCCTTAGGCAAGACCCTTTGCGCTACTGCCTACCTGGCGCCGCAAATGGCTGCCTCAGTGTAATTACACCAAAACAAATTCCTAGGATGTCCTGTATGTACCTGGCAAATAACGTTGATTTAATCTTAATCTTTAATCTTAAAGGGGAAGCATGAAACTGGTCACATGGCTTCTTGTTTCTCACCCTTGACCAAATTCCCTCAATTTAAAGGTTGTCAAAGATAGCATTCATCAGACAAATAGGTTGTCTTACATATAAAAAAAAGCAAATTTGATAAATTAATTTGTGTCTCTGCTCTTAAGAGAAATTGAACGTAATAATTTGAAAACAATCCAAATGCAGAAATTATAATTAAGGACCTGAATCGCATATTTGCTGGAAAGAAAAGTCAAGGAGCCATGATAAACGATTTCTATGGAAGCCAGGGGCCCCATTGTAAGGGCCCCCATGATCATGGGACTTCTAAGGGTATATCCTGCTTCTCTCCAGGCCCCCCTGGTAGGGGCTCTCGTAACCCGGGCCCTTTAAAAATATGTTTCCTGTTGCCTAGGATCCCTAATAGCCAGACGTCAAAGTCAGAGCAGTGCCACAACGTCTTATCCATTTTCATAAGGGGCCCTAAAGCATGGCTAGGGGCCCCAAAAGCATGGATAGGGGCCACAAATACATGGCTAGGGTTCACAAAAGTATGGCTAGGGCCCACAAAAGCATGGCTAGGGGCCCCAGTAGCATAGCTAAGGCCCACAAAAGCATGGCTAGGGGCCCCAAAAGCATGGCTAAGGTCCACAAAAGCATGGATAGGGGCCCCAGAAGCATGAATAGGGCCCACAAAAGCATGGCTAGGGGCCCCAAAAGCATGAATAGGGGCCCCAAAAGCATGAATAGGGCCCACAAACGCATGGCTAGGGGCCCAAAAAGCATGAATAGGGGCCCCAAAAGCATGGCTAGGGTCCACAAAAGCATGGCTAGGGCCCCAAAAGCATGAATAGGGGCCCCAAAGGCATGGCTAGAGTCTACAAAAGCATGGCTAGGGCCCCAAAAGTATGGCTAGGGCCCACAAAAGCATGGCTAGGGCCCCAAAAGCATGGCTAGGGGCCCCAAAAGCATCTATATTTGTCCATCAACAGTCCATCCATCCATGTGTCTGTTCATCTCTTCATGCATCACCCAACCATCCATTATCCATCCATCCATCCATCCATAGTCAAAACAAAACCTCAAACACAGTTTTATCAGTTTTGTGATTTTATTCTAGCATGATTACATTTCCTTGTGACACTGTAGTGAAATACCAACTAGTGAAACTTGTGAATTATAAAACCATGTTAAATCTCAAAAACGGATCAAATCGTCAGGAAAATAAGGGCTTTTTTTAACATTTGCAAAAGTACAGAATCAATCGATCAAATTAACAATGCATCAGAATTAAATGGCACCAAATTGCTACTATAATTTAATAGAGACAATACATCTACATGTATCACATACAAATATTAAGAAGGTATAATTATGATTTTTTTTTGTTCTAGCTTGAAAACAAACTATATAGGGAGCAAACGATTTAATATGACTTTTAATTAAAAACTTTAAACATGTTAAGGTTTTTCAACAAAAGGACTACATATAGTTTACAAGAGACCCTTAACATTTAAGCGCCGCACATCATGCAAATATAAGAAACTACATACTTTGATTTTCCTTCAGCTGTCACCAAAGACTACTTTAAATTGGATATACTTTAATTATATTATTAGAGTAATCCATGAATTAAGATAACATAGCGCTGGATGCATAAATTCATAGTAACTTTAATAGAAGAAGAAACAAAAAATTTCAAAAATTAGATAAAAAAGATACATAAACCATTACAGTCTTTAAGAAAATTATAAAAAACACTAAAGAAATGTGTGAAATAAAATAAAATAAAAAAACAAATAAAACTATTTTGAGGCAGTGAATTATATTTTGAGCTGATAGCTGCAGTTTTTTTGTTTACTGACATTTCTGTTAATATTTCTGCAAATTTCCGCTGTAATTTTAAAACAATTAAAAAGTTTTCTCTACATTTGTAATATTTTAAGACCACGAATCTCCTTGTCTTCATTAATTTCTGTTATTCTGTATAGGGTCAAATCTACCTTATGCTACCATGCTATCAATTAAATTTTTTTGTGTGTCGATTAATCTTGAAGCAGAAACAAACGAAATGCATCATTTCTCTGTACGTCAGAGAATTGTTTTTCTGTTTTATTGTCAAATATGCAGATAAAACAAGCTTAAAGCTGCAGTAGGTAACTTTAAAAAAATCATTTAATCAACTATGTTCAATCAAACAATCATTCAGTTATTTTTGCACTGGAGTGTGATTAAAAGTGCGAAGAGCTTCCTCCGGTAAACCCACAGCTAGAAGCCAAAGGAGCTTGATATGAACATGGTGATACTTTAACAAATATGTAAAAAACAAAAAACGTATTTCTATAAAAGTTACCTATTGCAGATTAAGTGAATCTAAATAAACCAAGGCGTATCAATCAGCGTTGTTTACTTTTCCACTATGGCTTCTTCAAGTAAAACGAATGTCTATTAGTGTTGGTGGAAGCAAGACATAAACAAAAAGCTGGAAGAAATTATTTATTAAGATGTAAACTTGACTTAAACTAAACCACTCACCTTAACTGCAATATAAATTCAACCAGATTAAATTTGGCGAGATTGTAAAGAAAAGAAAGATTCTGCTGATACTGCACAAGATTTAAATCGTAGCTTGAGAATATCCCACTGTTTACACCGAACCAATGCATTCCTGTCCAGCCACTGAAGAGTTATCATGGGTCACTCCTACCTTGTTAAAATCAGAAAACTACAAAGACAAACCAAAGTGTTTTCAGCAAGTTTCTATTCCAAATATCTAAGTACATTCAAAACAAGACAAAACTAGCTTATAGGATTATTTTAGTAAAATAAAGGAGCTTGATTTAAAGCAACACTAAGTAACTTCTCAACCTTCGTAAAATATTTTAATTACGTAATGATACGTCGACATACAGATCGTTGAATGACACCTCTGTTATGACCCGAGGGGTCTGTATCGCTTTAACCAGCACTAAGCAACTTTGAGGAGGGTGGCAGGAACCCTGACACACAAAACAACTACAAATGAGTAGTAAATATGACTAGAGCAGAGGTGGATGCGTGAAAGGAATACTGGTTTATTGCAAGATATGAATAATGAGCTGAATATAAACAGAGACGAAGTGATATGGAACTGATCGGGGCTGACGCGGAACCAAAACTAGAAAGTAAACAAACGGATTAACTAAAGCAGAACACAGGAACTATGGAGCGTGAAAGAACTAAACAATATAAATAAACAAACAAACAAACAACAACAAAGAGGGGAACCAGAGGCAACAAAGGAGCTAAACTACTGAGGAAATAAACTACAAACAACAAAGAAATATGCGATGGAAACCAGAGACTACAGGGAAATAAAACCAGAAGGGAAATAACAAAAATGGGAACAGAGGAGGATGATGGAGGAGAGAGAGAGAACCAGCACAGAAAATCAACGATCAGAGGGAAGGCTTACTGGGAGACGGTGAGGAAATGCCAGGAGAAGGAGCTTGGAGACGAGGTAAGGCAATGGACGATCCAGCGGTGAGTGTATGAATGAATGAGGGTTAAATACTGAGGACCAGGAGGTGGAGAAGTAGAGAAGGTGATTAGCGAATTGGAGACAGATGTGAATGAATGAAAATGATGATGCTGAAGGAAAACACAGAGGAGGAGAAACAGAACTGAACAAAAAAGAACAAAAACAAAGACTAAACCAAGATAGAAAATAACCTAAAGAAAACAATAACTAATGATAACAAAGTAAAACAAGACAACTACAACAAACTAAATAGAGAACAAAAACACAAACCATGACAGATAAAAAGTGCCAGGCTGATTTTTGCCTATTCTCCATATTTTTGAAATAATACCATTGAAACGAATATGTTTTAGTAATAATCAAGAATCTTGTTATTTTAAACAAGCTGCTTTATCTTGCCAAAAAAAAAAAACTTGTTAGTTAGTTTGTCTTGTTTCAAGCGTACTAAGATTTTTGGTCAAGAAACTGGACAAAAAAAAAAAACTGGTAAGAATTTTTGCTTTGCAGTTAACTGATATAATTGAACACACACCCTTTCTTACAGTGTTTGTCAGCAGATTTACAGCCCTGAATTAAGAGACTTGTACCCTGCGAACCTGACTTCCTGCTGTCACAATCAGGCGCTGACAAACACCAGGCGGCTGGAGTAGATGAGGTCGGCCAGGTAGAGGATGAAGTTGACCCCGGTGAGCACGGCGATTACCATGCACTTATCCCAAATGCACAAGCCCATCGTGGAGCTGCAGTTGTACGGTCTCTGGCTCTGGCCTCCATGCTTGCCGTCAAAGTGGAAGATGGGCCAGATGATGGTCGCCGACAGATAGAGGATCACCGCCAACAGGGAGTAGCCGGAGACGAAACGGGCAAAGGGGAAGGGGAGGAAGCTGGTGCACTCGCCAATGCAGAGCAGGATGATGACCGCAGACAGGATGAAGCAGATGCAATACACAGACATGCAGAACTTGACCGAATGGTGGCGGTCGTACAGCACGGGCTCGCTGATGAAGATGAAGATGACACAGGCCACGAAGGTCTCGAAGACCTTCAGCAGTCCCGGCGCGGTGGCCATGTAGCCGGAGACCTCGCCTGGACGAGCCTTGGTGACGCTGACTTCGCTCATGTAGGCGATGGTCGCCAGGCAGGAAAACACGGTGGACACGATCCGGAAGTCACGGACCTCGCTTTGCTCCAAGGAGCCCCTCAAGAAGTAAATGGGAAAGATGATGGAGGCGGTCAAGCAGAGCAGCGCAGCATAGCACGCAAATGTGATGGGGAAGTTCTTCCAGGAAACTGGTGCTCTGGCCTGGAGGCCGAAAAGCTCCACCAGGATGACTAGAGTAGTCCCGGAGAAGCTGAAGGCCCAGCAGAAGAGGCAGAAGTCCCCGGTGCGGAGGTGGAGCTGGGCGCCGTGCATTGCGATGGAGAAGGCCACACAGGAGAAGGCCAGGGCGGCCAGCCGAGTCCACAGCAGGGGGCTGGTCTTCAGTACGACAGGCATGATGAGATTTCTTCAACGCTGACAAGTACTTTTCCTTCGTGGAGCGACGGTCTCGTCTTTTTACGTCCTCAAGCCTTAAGCAGGGTGAGGTCTAAAAAGAAACAAAAACACAAAAATTGTATTTTTATATAAAATCAAAAGCTTGCAGCTCTGCCCAATCCAGTCCTAAACATTGTTTCTTCCAGTAAAAAAACAATGTCCTTATTGTTTTTCACGAGTAGCCGACAAAACAATTCAGAGCACGAAGGCAAAATTCGAAGCAAATAAAGGCTTCATTGTGGTTGCAACGATCACGGCACATTTACATATGGACAAATCGGCTGAGGAAGATTTCCTCGTCTAGGTCCACTTAATGGCATGCCTGCGCCGAATGTTGCTCCGCTCCATGACGAGGCCTCCACCCTCGTTGATGGGAGAGGCGCAGTGACCTCCACCAACCCCCTCACCGTGTCTGTCTTCGCTCTCTAAACACGACCTCCCTTGTGTGTTCCCCTCCCACTCCCAGGCTACTAATGCATTCCTGAATTTCTGAACTTCAGCCCCAGTGAGGAGCGCATGACTCAAGAGAAATATGGTCAAGATTTCAAGCTGAAGGTAGATTGGAATGAGTTTGTGATTAACTAAATAACATATATTGCACGTTAAAGATGGTGCAGTACTGTCAACTGTCAGGGAGCCACATAAGCCTTAATTTAACCAATGCCTTCATGTAAAATAACATATATTTGTTCAGTGATGGCTGTATGGCAGCAGATTCAGTACAAAAGCTTATTTTTACCCTTTTTTTTTGCAATTTAATTACTACTTTATTGTGTTTATATGCTCCACAAGTGAATGTATTAGTGTATGATTGGCTTTAATTTGTGCACTAACTAAGGTGTCGAACCACTGAGGTGTTGCAGCCATTTAAAATTAGTATATCCAAATGTATTGATTACTGAAACCCCTGGACATCGACACACAAATATAAACTGAAAATGTTAATTTTTTGATCTATTTCTATTCAATTTTAAACACACAACTGTATTGTATCGTTTTTTTTTCATTTCCCAGTTTGCATCTTTAACCCTGTGTGATTGCGTAAACATACACAAGAAAAATATCTTATTGTATTTTTTAAGAACCTATCGCTACATACTAACTATAGATGCAACAAAAATTTATATTATTGTCTTCACAAAGAGACCAAATATGTAGATGTGTTTTAAAGAGTTCAAGAACAGCAGCTGATTTAATCTCTTTGTGCTTTTTGGGGACTCAACAGTAAAAAGAGATGAAAAAACAAAAGTTATAGTCTTTCGCTAAATTATTATAAAATATCCTGTTTATGGCAGCCATGTGCAACACAAATTACCCCTTTGTGTAGCCTGACTGAATCGCTCCAAACCAGTAGATGGAAACACAGCCAATCCATTTTTTTATTGCAACATTTAAAAAGTATGTTAAAAATTTAAAGACAATTTGGTTAAAACATAGCTGCAGGCAACAGTGTGATGGTTTTTAAAGGTGTCAAGATTGTAAGGAAAAAAGATGTCCAATTGTACAAATGTGAATGTCCAATTAGCATGGTAAGAGCCCAGTTTTGCTCAAAATATCGCAATGCACACAACATTATTGGTGACATACCAAAGTTCAATAGAAGACAAATTGTTGGCGCACATCTTGTTGGTGCATCTGTGACCAAGACAGCAAGTCTTTGTGATGTAGAGTAACGATATCCAGGGTAATATCAGCAAACCACCAAGAAAGACGAACCACATCCAACAGGATTAACTGTGGACACCAGAGGAAGCTGTCTGAAAGGGATGGTGGGGTTCTAACCCGGATTGTATCCAAAAACATACAACCCCGGCTGCTCAAATCACGGCAGAAATCTATGTGCACCTCAACTCTCCTGTTTCCAGTAAAACTGTATGTCAAGAGCTCCACAGGGTCAATATACACTGTGGAGCCAATATACCCAATATCTCTGATGAGTCCACCTTCACTGTTTTTCCCACATCTGGGAGACTTACAGTGTGGAGAAGCCCCAAAGAAGCATACCACCCAGACTGTTGAATGCCCACAGTGAAGCATGATAGTGGATCAGTGATGGTTTGAGCTGCCATATCATGGCATTCCGACTTGGGCTAGATGGGCGCATCACTGCCAAGGACTACCAAACCATTCTGGAGGACCATGTGCATCCAATAGTTCAAACATTGTATCATGTGCCGTGTATCAGGATTACAATTCACCAGCACACACAGCAAGACTGCTGAAAGATTGGTTTGATCAACATGAAAGTGAAGCTAAACATCTCCCATGTCCTTCACAGTCACCTGATCTAAATATTATTGAGCCACTTTGGGGTGTTTTGGAGGAGCGAGTCACGAAATGATTTCCCCCTATACTTCCCATGAGCACCAGCGCATAGCGTGGTAAAATCCTGATCTATTGGTCGCCTGCAGATGGATTGAAGTAAATTTCTGTTTCCAGTGTCTGTGTGAAGGATAATCAGTGATGAGGTGATGAATCTAATTGTGGTGAAACAATGCCATACGATGATGTTGAAGATTAGAATCCGGGGGAAGTGTCGTATGCCGTAAAGCAGTCAGCACATTTGTAGTTGTTTGGTTTGGCAGGGTTCCTGCCACCCTCCTCAAAGTTGCTTAGACCCTGTTAAAGTGATACGGACCCCCTCGGGCCATTACAGAGGCGTCATTCAACGGGCTGTAAGTCGACGTACAATCAGAAAAGTTACGAAAATATTTTATGAAGTTACTTAGTGTTGGTTTAATTTAGTATTGTAATGTGTAATGTTAACATTGGATCGGTTCACATTTTCATGTCGGTACGTCCCTTATATAGAAATATTTTGTTTGGTGCAATTGTTCCATGACAAAAGAGAAAAAACTGATTTAAACCTGTATTTTTATTTTAATACAACTACATTGGTCCTCTATAATTTAAGGAAAAGTTAATAAGAGTCGCTGTGGACGTTTCAAAGAGCCATTTATGGCTCCAGAGCGATTGGCCAAACCCAGAATAATCTGGCTAATTTGACGTTAAATTTCCATTACAATGGAAATCTTTACAGTTCAGTCTCCCATACCACCCACCCCCCCACACGTCAACCCTCCTGGCTCCACAAGCGATGCATTCCTGTTTCCAACTTTACACAGAGAGACGGTTATAAACAATGAGAAAAGGCCTGTTTATGTTAGGCCCATTAAACACCTATGAGCGTCTCATGGCCGTACAGTCACAAAGACGAGGCCAGAAGAGTAAAAAAAAGGTGAAAGAGAGGAGAATTGAAAGCACGATCTGGTAAAACCGCCACAGGACAGAGGGTGTGTTGTGTTAGAGAGAGAGGGAGACGGGGGAAGCCCTGCTCCTCGGCCACAGAACTACTCGTAGTGTAAACAAAGCGATGGATGAAATAGCTGCTGAGTGAGTCAACGTTGCTCCCCGCTCCTTTTTCAACTCGCCGATGCAATCCAGATGTTTTCTTGTCTGCACAACTGGCGACTTTGTCATATCTGCCATGTTTTACCCTCTGCATTGTCTGCTCCTTCCCTGTTATTTAGTCACTGCGCCATCATGGTTTCCACCAGGACTCCACTTTCCCTTCCCTTCCCTCTCCAGCTTTATAGCTGTGACTACCAGCTCCTGTAAGCCATTCACCTCAGAAGCTTAAACTCTCGGCAGGCATTTTTTTTACCCAGTTTGTGGTGCGAAGAGCTTAAGACCCGACAGAACTAGCTTACAAGTAACGTTTCAGCAAGATATCGGAGCTTGCTTTAAAGGAGTGGTACTGAAATCTTGAATAAATGAAATATACTTGTTCCACTGGAAAATGTTTATGAAAGAATTTGCTAATAAAACTACTACTTGTTATTGAGTTTAACGTAAAGTTGACTTAAAACCAGCTCCTGTATTTTGCTGAGACGTTTTCCATTTCTTCACTTTTCCATTTCTCCCATATGTCATTTTCCTGTTGAGGTTATTCGTTTCCTGACTCCATGCCACAGGAGAGGCAATGGCAGAAACGAGGGTAGATAATTTTCCTGCTGAATGTTTCAAACAATGCAAAAAACACAAAATCCTGACAATAATTTTCGTCTAGTTTCAAATATGGTTTATTACAGTGGAGATGAGACGAAAGTAACTTGCAAGTAACGTGTCAGCAATATATTGGGGCTAGTTTTACGTTTACATTTATTCGTTTAGCGGACGCTTTCATTCAGAGCGACTCACAAAAAGAGGATTGAACATTGAAGTTCAACACCGTTTACAAATTACAAGTTACCTGCAGTATCCTGGAAGAGCATTTAACATTCACCTACAACATTCAATTAAAACACAGATTACACAAGTACCATACATTAAGTGCCATAAGCTAATAGGAAGTAATAAGGGTATTCAGAGGTTTCAGAGCAAGAGAAGAGCTGGGTCTTCAAGGATTTCTGATTGTAAGATTGTTCTATCAGTGTGGAACCAAAGATGAGAAGACCCTAGATTGAGCTTTGCTGTGTTGGCCATGTTAGTAGAAGCTCGGAGGAGGAACGGAGCGGCGGGAGATGACATAAGGCTATATAAGGGTCTTGAGGAAGTTGGGGACCGATCCGTCAAACAATCTGTATGCTAGCATTAGTGATTTGATGCTTGCAGCTAAGGGAAGCCAATGGAGTTCAGTGAACAGGCGTGTGACATCTGCTAGCTTTGGCTGGATAGAAAACCTAGTGAGCTGCAGCATTCTGGATCATCTGTAGCGGTCTCACAGTACAGGCTGGAAGACCTGTTAGGAGGCCGTTGCAGTAGTCAAGGCGGGACTAATGGCGCATTCGTTTATCCATCCGACTCGGACGTCCGAGATAAACTCTTACGTTTTTCTGTCTTTCCCGGATGATTCCGAACAGGCCTAGGAAAATTTCCGACTTGGATTTCAAGATGTTTGGGCCCAGTGTCACTTGCAAGTATTGATTTTCATTATTTTTGGATCACTATGTTGGTTTAAATGACGATTTCAGTTACCCATATGACTTTTTTTTTTTTCCACGTCCGTGTTTGCGGCAAAAAGTTGTTTAAATCTGGTGTTGCTAAAGGATTGCTAGCAGAAGAAAAACAATGAAATTAAGTGACTATCGCATGGGAATAAACAAAACTGGTGTTTTTCATGTCTTCTGAGTCGGACGTCGGAAAGTTTAATAAAACGCTCTAAGTTGAAACGTGACGTCATATCCGAGATCCGAGTAGGCTCGGAAAGGTTAAACGAACACAGAATAAGGTCTGTATAGTAGCTGTGCTGAATTGAGTTAGATATGGCCTAATCTTCCTGATGTTGATTAGAGACAAGCGACATGATCGAGCGACAGAGGCAACATGATACTCAAAGGTCATCTAATTAATGGTCATGAGGCCCAGGTTTCTTACAACCTTGGTGAGTGCCACAGGATACTGATGTTGGGGTCAATGGTTCTCTTGGCTTCGGATAACAAGCAGTTCAGCTTTGGAGATGATGAACTTTCAGCCGTGCAGATATCTCTGAAAGACGGTCCACGGTTCGTTTTGACACTCAGACGTCGTCTGGAGGAAAGGACAGACAGAGCTGTGTATCGTCTTCATATCAGCGATAGGAGACGCCATGGTAATGAATGATTGGGCTTAGTCGAGTTGTTTACATCCCAAAGTGGAGGGGCCCCAACACTGAGCCTTGGGGTACCCCCTGCTTTAAATCAATCACTTACTATTGATCTAAAAACAAGGCTCTTAATCTTGCTGAAACGTTACTTGTAAGTTAGTTTTGTCTTTTCCTAACTGTACTAAGATATTTGCACCAGACAAAAGAACGGCTTTTTTTTTGGCTGTGTTTGAAGCATACATAGGGGTTCAGCAGGAAAATATCCACCCTCTTTTCTGACATCGCCACTCCTGTGGCATTGAGACAGGAAAGGAATAACCACAATAGGAAAATGACACATGGGAGAAATGGAAAAGTGGGGGAAAAGATTCTGTTTTTGCAACGCAGCATGAAAAACATACGCCAGCGTAAAAAAAAAGGTGCTGAAATGAGTCCATGCTTTAAAACAGGAAGAGACAGAAAGCAGACGGGAGCTGAGACATACAGGAAGCGCCTTTCCGAGTAGGAAAGGTCAGGCGAGCTTGTTTGTTTTCGTTGTCATGGCACAAGACCGCTTACTCAATTTAACCTCTAATCCGTTTACGGCAAATGAACGATGCGCTGAAACACTGTTGGGTCTTTTGGCAAAGCACCCCAGCAGCAGTGAGTCAGAGGTTGTATGCAGCGTTTGAGCTTTAACATTAGAAACTGAGATAATCTGAAAGACGGCCGAGGCTATCACGGGACAAGAAATCTGATTATTTGAGTCACGCTGACTGAGTCACATGTATAGAAAAAACATAGAGGTCTTTCTAGATAAGATAACACTTGATTTAGAGGCAGAATGTCATACTACGTTTTGTGTTTTGTTTAAAAAAAAGACTTCTCCTTCGGATTTCTGGGTACGAACATCTCGGAAGATTTCTCCTTGACCACCAAACACCAAGGCTGCAGTCAAAAAGGACCAGCAGAGACTGTATTCCTGAGAATGCTCAGGAAAAACAACTTGGAAGAGAAGCTGGTGGTCTCCTATTATCCCCTACGTCACCACTTCTCTTCAACTGTCTTTTTGTACAATGGCGGATAAAATTGAGAGAGCGGTTTGGCTTTATGTAGTTTTTAAAAAAGCAAGAGAACATCGTGGTAGGCTGCCTCTACGCCATATCAGCAGCGTTCAGAGGTTTTCTCAACCTACTCAGGGAGCTGCGCTGACAAGGGTCGATTTCGGCGCTGGTTTTACCTCACTCAATTTTAGCGAAAACAGCAACAATTAATCTATCCGCCATTATGACTTCCTAATCTTCCGCCCTGTAGAAAGATTTGCCGCCAAGTCACATAGCAGGCGCTCTCTGATTAGTTGACACTCAAGCGTCCAGAGGAGAAAGGTAAATTTTCCCAACTCAAGTGTTTTGATTGTCAGACGTGTTGGGACGCTCCAACTTTTAGGAACTTTTCCAAGTTTTCGACCTGTTCTGTGTGAACTCAGCATTAGGCTTATGGAGGACAACCTGCGCACTTCTCACGCTTGGAGGAGAACATGGGCTGAGATGCTGCCAGCGTCGCTCTACAACTGCTGCTATAATCTCTTTTTTCTCTTTTCCATCTATTTTAGCTTTCTGTCTCTTCAAACCCCTAGTCGGTCGTGGCAGATGGCTGCTTGTACTGAGCCTGGTTCTGCTGGAGGTTTCTTCCTGTTAAAGGGTAGTTTTTTCTCTCCACTGTCGCAACATGCATCCTCAGTATGAGGGATTGCTGTAAAGTCAACAGAAGATCACCAACCGCTCTCCACTGCCCAGTCTGGAGGACCTGTTCAGCTCCAACCAACATCCTAAAAGACTCCCCTCTGCCTGGAAATCATCCGTTCAAACTCCAGCGCTGTACGGGAACACTGAACATTTGTGTACTATATATATAATTTGTTCTTTAACCGGTTATTTATTGTCTTAACCACGTTGGGAATGCTGCTTGATTTCTTTGTACACTGTGCAATGACTATAAAGCTATTTTATCTTATCTTATTGTCTGTGCAGGGCAAGCATCTGTTTCAGGCTTCAGTTAAACTCATTTTCTGACATTCAGGTGGCCATCCTCGCTTCCTGAGCTCTCAGCCCTGCAGCATTGAGCAACCGAACTCATGCACTAAAACATACTTATCCACTTTTATTAAACAATATTTTAGTACCGTGTTTTCCACGCTACAAGGCGCACCACATTATAAGGCGCACCTTCAATGAACGGCCTATTTTAAAACGTTTTCAAAAATAAGGCACACCGCACTATAAGGCGCATAGAATAGACGCTACAGTAGTATGGGGGGATTTTTGTGCCACCATGTTCGCTCAGCTCACTCTCCTCGCGCTCGGCTCTGTGAAATGTTAGTGAGTCTGAGAGTATGAATCAACTTTGTGTATTTGGAAGGAAATATTTAATTGGATGAAAAAGGCCAGTCTTTCATTAGCTGGGAGCGCGGCTCATTTTCATATAATGTAGAGTTGCGAGCGCAGACTCAGAGCCGAGCATGAGCAGAGTGAGCTGAGTGGGCGAGCGAGCAGTTTTTCAGAGTTGAGCGCGTGTCCAAGCACATTTGAGCGAGCGCGCGCACCTGAGATTCATACGCACACGTTTACAATTATTGATCCTTCAGATACGTCCGTCCCCGCAAACATTGAGGCAGAAAAATCACGCCATACAGTAGAGGCTGGGGTTACGTTATGCATCCAGTAGATGGAGCTGCGCAAAAGGGAATGTCAACAAAACAGTCAGATAGGTCAGAGCTCCGGTGAAGGACCGCTGGGACAGACGGGGCGACTCAGTCTCACTGCGCACCGGATGCGCCTTATAGTGCGGAAAATACGGTACTTAGCCCTTTACTTTCCGGTTTACATTAGTTGCTGTTATTTCAACGGTTAACTTTCTGTTTTGTCAGTGTTTTCCCTTCGTAGAAGCTTCACCTGGTCTGTTCTGCTGGTTGTGACGCTTTCCTGAAGGAGGGAAACAAACTCAATCTTCTCCATCTCCTGCCATTTAGTTTTTACTTTTGACAGTCACCCGCCGAAAAACGGGATTCTGTGATCACAGAAAATCCTGCAAAATCATGGTAAGGGTGCACAATATGTGGGGGTGCACATAATTCTTAAAAAGCTGCATATTCACTGCATAACTAGCATCTAAGCGTAGAAATCGCAGAATTATGTAAATTCACCTGATTTTAATGATCCTGCATTTTCTCGCAGAAATTTGAAATAATTGATTATTTTTATATTCCTGACACCAATCCCCCCCCCCCCCCACAGCCAAAAGTGAACGGTACGTCGCGTAGTGACGTCATCACCTCCGTGCACCACCATAACACACGTTTTGGTCCCAGCAGCGGCGGCATGTCAGTGTGTTCGTCCATATTGGATGAGACAGATCTGCCCCGTAAACTAATAAAAGCAAATGGACTGAAGTTGATCCAGCGTCTTAATACAGGGAGCTTTAAGTTAGTTACAACTGGCTTTGTTCTTAGACAGATTCTGGATTTCAGAGCTAAGCAATGTTCATATTTTGCTGCTTCTCCTTATTATATGTGGGAGAAGCATGTTTATTCTCCTACATTTGGAAACAATCATTCCCATGTTTTTTCAGTTTACCGCATTTTCATCACAGAAAACAGGACGTAATGCCGCAGAATTCACCGAATAATCAAAGACTTTTTCTGGGGGGGGGGGGGGGGGGGG
>JAVLVB010000550.1:31990-82268 GCA_032876305.1 Orestias chungarensis | reverse complement strand
CCCCCCGTTAGCTGCATTAAGAAGGCGGGGCTTTGGAGCCTATGGTACTTGGGCCTTCTGTGTTTACCTAAACGCTGTAAATGTCATCATTAATGTTAGATCCTCTCCGAGCATATTGCAGGTAAATTGCGCCGTAGTTAAATGTTAAACCCTCTTTTTCTAAGTCGCATTGGATAAAAGCGTCTGCTAAATGCATAAATGTAAATGTAGAACAATTCTGGGCAGATTTTGTTGGATTTTAGCGTTTTGACATGTAATGTTAAATTAAGTTGTTCACACTGTAATATAACAATATATTACTTGGGCGGGTGTTTGTGTGATGTGGATGTGGAAAACTTTGACTCTATCTGGCAACACTGTGTAACACAAACCATTGTTTCTGCCTGCTGATTCCAGAGGAGTGAATGCTGCAAGTCAATGACTCCATGAATCTGCTGGGGTTCCTTAGATTGGAAACTTTTATTCAAACTGACTCGTTTGTCATGTTTTTATGATTTCAATTGATTTTCTTGTAATGTGCCTTGAGACGACAAATGTTGTAAATTGGCGCTATATAAATAAACTGATTCTTGTTTCTTAAAGTGTCAACAATTAAAAGGTATTTACCAACAAGATTTCTTCTTCAGACGTCTGTGAAGAAATACAAAAGAAAAATCACAAGTTGGAGTTTGTGAAAAACCTTTTGAATTTTTTTTTTTGTATGCAGGGTTTGGCAAGAAGACTACAGTGTGCCACAGAAAGAAGGTCCTGGGTCTGATCCAAATATTAATGTTATAAAGCAGCGGAGCGTTTGATCCATTTTCACAAGTAGATGTGGTTTGTTGGAGGCATTAAGAAACAGCTATCATTTTAAAATCCTGGTTAAGGTTAAACAGTTATCAGAATTGTTACTTTGGTTGGAGAATTGCAACAAAGCAAATGACAAAAAAAAGAAAATAAATCAAATTTTCTGAAGGGCCAGTGTGATGGTCGGCAAACCTCTAAGTGGAGTTGCTGTGTGTTGACCAGGTTATCTGCTTACAGCTAACTTACAAAATATCACTCGGCCTTATTATGGTCATTATTCATCTTAGATTATCTAAGCAAGAGCAAGTACCGGTAGTTGGCAAATTTCGCTTTGGGCACTTTCCTCAACGTCACTCAAGAAAATCTCTGTCAAATGGGAAGAGATTGTTCCGAAGATCCACCGCCACGAGAGGTTTGTGCCAGAATTGCGAACTAAAAGCGACAGAGCGCAAAGGAGAACATCAGGAAGCAGGCAGCCAGAATGACCCAAAAGAAAGCTGAGAACAAAAAGATACGCTGTCAAACAAGACAAAGACTTTACAGTGTGGCTGTAAGATTTTGATCACATATTGTAAGTTTTGCTTTTTGAAACAAATTTGTAAGTTGTTTTTTTTCTCAAATTGTTTTTTGGCACAAAACCGATTCGATGGCGTTCATTGTTCTACCTTTTTACATCAACGTAGGGAAACGTGTTAACGCTGCTTTGTACGTTTTCCACAACACTTTGCAATAAACTAAAACAAGTTATGGCATCAGATTTTGTGCTTTTTGGTGGGTTGAAGAGAAGAGATAGTCAGAATCTCTAGTTTTTGCTCTTATTGTTTTGTTTTGTTTTATCTTTAGACCAGATATTAACTGAGATACAACAAATATTGTTTGGAACCACTGTGATGCAGCTAAGAGTTAATTTTAGATATGGGTTCCAGTCTGGGCCAGACTTTAGAAAAACCTTCCTGGAGCAGTAACCTCAACGGCTTTGGGGTAAAATCAATTAATGAAAACTTAAATAAAACTGGAGCTTTCTGATTTAATTTAGCAAGACTCAAAACGCCAAAGTGACCACCAATAATAGCTTAATTTCTATGATGACAAAGGCTTTTTCTAGAATTGGATCTACATTCCTGACCTGCTAGTTGCAGTAAAGCATCTTTATTTTTTTGCCAGCCATAGTTAAAGAAGAACAAAATATTGCATCTCTTTCTATTTGTTTAAAACAGATCTTTGTTTACAAAAAATACATAAATAAATAAAAAGGAATAAATCACACAACATTAACCAAACCCACATTTCTAGAAAATATGACTCCTGTTCTATCCTTTTAAGACCGGCTTCCTGTCCTTTTTAGAATTGATTTTAAAGTTTTATTGCTTGCCTTTAAAGCTCTAAATTGCCTTTGTCCCACCATATTTATCTGAACGTTTAAGTATTTTGCACATTATCTGCCACAAGGACTAAAGCACCTTGACAGCCCCGACTCTGGAACAAGCTCACTTTGGAGATCTTTACATCTAAGCAATAGACTTGTTTTTTCAAGTCTAACGCTTAGAGGCATTGGATGCCATGTAGCTTTCAATTCAATAGAACTCATAAACACTTTATTTATCGCGAAGTAATATTAAATGTTGCTGTAACTCCTAGTTTAAAGCATTTAAGGCTCGTTGAACTGTAAAGTATTTGGTAAACTTTGTTAGATTTTGTCAAGAACTGTATAAATCAATCAATATACAATGGAATCAAGGAATCAAGGAATTTTTATTTGTCATCACATCACATGTGGTACATGAGATGGGACAAAATTCCAGTCCCCCGGTCCAGTTTACACCCTGAGAGCAATTTTAAATAATATAATGAAATATAAGAAATATGCGAGAATAGGATTTGAATACACAGAATCTACAAATATGGACACAGAATCTACAATATGGGACTTCGGACATAGCAGCAATGAACATTCGGAGTGCTAGTGACATATTAAGTGACATTTTAAAGTGACATTTCAAAGTGTGATATTAAAGTGATCAGTGCCGGTTAAATGAGAAAGTGTTTTTCATTTGTAATTGAGTGTGTTTGAGAGTCTCACAGCTTCAGGAATGAAGCTGTTTCTCACTCTGGTGGTTTTGCACTTTATGCAATGGATGCAAGGGGTGTAGAATTTTAAAATAAATACATTTGGTACAACAGCAAAAGGTGGACATTATGATAAACCTATGTTGCAGACTGTCAGGGTATTATCTATAAATGGGAAAAAGTTAATTTAAAGTCAATTAAATTAAATTAAATTATTGTGTCGTTCCAGTTTGCCCTCCACATCACCTGGTGGCGCTAATGTACCTTTTTGATGAAATCATAGAAGAAGAAGAAAGTCTCGGAGACGTTCGGAAACATTCGGCAACTCTCGCCGGCGGTCGCTCTCAGGCTTCTGATCGTCATGGCGTCGGGAGCGGGGGAGCCGTCAGGCGGACACGACGCAGAACTGGACGAATTACTGGACAGTGAGTGTTCACGGGAGTTTTGTCCGGACACGATGAACCTTTCCCGGTGGGGACGGGCCGGGTTTTACTGTCCTGTCCGGGTCGGAGCTCCAGGTGCTCCGAGGAGTCCTGACGAGCTAACCCGGGTTTAGGTGACCGCTGACAGGTGGAGCCGCTGCTGGAGGTCTTTAAGCTCTTTAAACGGCATTTATCTTTTATTTAGGAGCTCAAACTTAGTCAAACTCTGACAGCAGTTATCAGCTCTGGTTTTATGAACTTTCTATCCGTTATTTTCCGACTGTTTCCTGCAGATTTGTGATTATTTCGACCAATTCAAAGTTACCATTAAAATGACATCTTGAGGGTTTCGGCTACTTTTCATCAGTTTTCATCTAATTGGTTTTTATGTTGGATCGTAGCTGTAAATATTTGTGTGAGTCATATTTAGCAGCTTCGTTTGTCTGAGTGTTGAGAGTTTTAGGGAACGTTCTCCCTGCGCGCGTGTGTGTACCCCTCGGGTACTCTAGTTTCCTGCCAAAAACTAGGTTACTTCGACACACAGCAAAACTGTGTCGATACTGTGTCGATACTGTGTCGATACTGTGTCGATACTGTGTCGATACTGTGTCGATACTGTGTTACTGTATACTGACACCTGCTGGACATTAAAAATCCCTACAGGCAACGTAGATAGACTGATTTGATGAACCAGTGTAAACAATAACATTTAACTCATTTTATGTTATTATATATTGTATTATTTCATATCTTAATTTAAATTGAAAATGTGTGATATTCTTAGATACAGTCAATAAATAATGTGAACATGAACCATAAAGTGAAAATTTAATTGAATGTGTTTGAAATGAGGATACTTGTGGACTGAGGGTTTTCTTCACAAACGTTTAGAAATTTAGTCTGTTACGCTTTTTCGACTAAGAGTCAATTTCAGCTGAATTTGGATTCAGATAGATCAAGTAGAAGCTGAAAAGAACCGGATGAAAGAACGAAATGAAAACAATTCTCTTATTTTCCCATGTAAGATCAAAATGGTTCCACACTGCGGAAATCTTTGGTTTGCCTTGAGGCTCCGTAGTTGACGCTGTACCGAAAAAGATCAAGAATTGTTTTGGCAAATGCATCCAGTTGACAGATTCGCTTCCTTATAAAGACAGTTTTGTGCTTCAGTGTCATTTCGAAACAGTTGCTGTATCGGTCACGTGACTTGCTGAAATCGATACGCACACTGACACGGGTGTCGGTCTATGAGCTTGATACATGCGCCCTCGCATCGGCGTTGCCCGACCCATCAATACTTGCAAGGTTTGCAAAGCAGACCATGCGTCTTGAACATTTAAAAAGAACGCATGTTGGGTACTTGAAACCGAGTCTGACTCGCTTCTGTAAGATTCAAGCAAAATTCACTCTAATAAGTTTTGTTTTTAGTGTACAATATACATTTTCTAAGGGTTTTTCGCTATAAAAGAGAGCTTTAACGTTACGCCTGACTGTGCCTGACAAACGTATTTTAAAGTAAATGCATGCAGACGGATGAAGAGAGCCACCATGGACTCCTCTCTACAAAAGAAGCAGATGTGCACCCCGCAACAGGCGAGAGTCATTATTACAGATGCTGATCTATTATATGAGGCCGCTGTCTGTGGTCGATGGTGCCGGGTTTCAACGGAAGATAGCCCAGTTTAAGAGTCCGTGCTTACAAGTTGAATTTGTTTCTACAAAGTCAGTGGTTAACACCGTCAGATTTCAGACTGTTGAGAATTGTAAAGTTGTTTTGCAGTTGACCTCTGAACGTACCTCACAAAATGCACTTTGTTTCATTTACTGTTTTGCTGCTGCTTGGTTTACAGGAAAAAAATGTTTACTTGATTTTAATGTTGTTTTATAAAACCCCTTTGCCTGTCCTTAAAAAATGGACAGAGATTTATTTATTTTTGGATTTACGTCTATAGTGACACTGAGCACTGGGCCTAACTGGTTTCAGACATTTTTATTTACTTTTTGTATGAATCAGCAGAAAAGTTTAATAAAAGCTGCATATTTCATTGAAGTCCCCATCTTTCTTGTGTTTATTATAATTTGCCACATAACTAAACCAATTTCATGCTAAATTTAGGAAAAAATGAATATTTATCCGATTAGTCAACTAATCGTTTCAATAGTCTGTGACTAGTCGACTATTAAATAGTCGTTAGTTGCAGCCCTATTTGAAATTGGAAATGAAGGCAGTAAACAAATTAGTCTTTAATTAAATGCATCACTACCTTAATAGGTACATCATTCATTAAATGTTGATTTGAATGAATGTTAAACAGATACTTTAATTTCTCTGTTGACCATTTTAATCGTCCCTGAAGCACAATTCACCATGAAAGGATTTAAACTGTTAGTTGATATTTTTATGTGCAGTTAAAACCATCACATTAGAAAAGGTTGATTTAAAAGAACTGCTAAAACTTAAAAATAATACATGTAGAATTTGTGGCTTTGAGATCAACCCCTTCTGAGCTAATCTTCTCGTATCCCTTTAGGTGCTTTGGAGGATTTTGATAAAGCATCTGCTGCTTCAGCGCCCGAACCAGCAACCTCTTCTTCGTCTTCTGCCAAAAGCGGCGCAGAGAAGGTTTGTTTCAAGTCCTCGGCTCTTTCAAGCCGGTTGATTTCTCCTGATCTCTGTGCTTTATTTTATTTATCTTTTACTATAGCCTCCTCTACTAGAGGACAGCAAACTTTTCGAGACCCTGTTTGAGGGGGACATGGCAGCCCAGGCCAGGGAAGAGTGGGAGAAGGCCATGTCAGAGCTCGCCCAGGAGGAACCAGAACTGTTGCAGCACTTCCACAAACTCTCTGAAGCAGCCGGCAACGTTGGTAGGAGCTGTTTGTTGTTTACGGTTTGTGAACAGCGCCTTGTAAAAGCGTTGTTTGCAAAAATGGTTCTCTTTTATATGATGGACGAACAAAAACTTGACGTGAGCAGGAATTAAACATGTGGAATGAGGTTTCCTGGCTTGGTGTTTGGTAAGATGAAGCTGCAGATCATTGTGGAAACAACATCCGACTCTGGAGCACGGTGGTGGCAGGGTGAAGCTCTGTGAAAGCTTTTTTGCCAGTAAGGATAGGGAACAGCTAATCGATTTAATTAATTAAAATCGATTATTAAAATAGCTGACAGCTAATATAGTCTTCGATTAGTTGCTTTATAATCGCGTTTTATCGCAAGCTCCTATTTTTGACACAATCTGTTATATCTGTGGTCAGTAGGTGGCAGTAATGAGCTACCTAACACTGTGATCTACCGGTGGAACAGTAAAAGAAGAAACCAGCCAATCGTTAGCCTTGTTTTGCTAGCGCATGGCTCACGCGAATGCTCAGGCGGGATAAACACATTTGCCCTGAGCAAGATGGTGGAGCATGGTTTAAGCAGGAGAGGAAGAAACAGCGTGGTAAAATAACGTAATAAGAAAATAAACGAGCTAATTACTGCTAATGAATTCAGTTAATGTTAGTTTACAGTTGCTGGTGTGTGCGCAGCTTTGTTACTTTTCGTCTGTCCTTATGCTGTCATTTTGTTTCCTCTACAGAAAAACAACAAGCAAGAATAAACTAACATATCCCCCACTTACAAACTCTGTTCTAAACTAGTAGAGACAGAAGTTCATATTATTTATAAAAATAATGTCCAACTAAGTCAGCCTCCTTGAAAACGTTCAGAATAAAAATATGAATTTAAATGTACAGCATAATTGGGGCTGAGATTTTTGTTAATATGCTGAACACTCAATAAGTTGTGTATCATTTTACCAAATTTTTGTATTTTTTGCCTAAAAATGAACAAATATTTTACACTGTTGAGCACAAAAAACAACAAAATTGAGTGTAAACCTGTTAAGAAGCTCACCAGCAAAAAGGTTTTGACTGTATACTATTAAAAAACAGAGGATAAATGATACTGGAGCATGATCTTTTGCACTATATAAAAGGTTTTCCAGACTTAATTCTGGATTAGACGTTCAACAAACTCCTCTCCCACCATTTTTGTTGTTGTTTTTGTTTGTTTAGTCCACATGTTTTATCTCTACAGGCACGGATACAGCCTCCCAGCAAGAGTTCACCTCCTGTCTCAAAGAGACCCTTCGTGGCCTTGCCAAGAACACCGACAACTTGCAGGTGGAGTCGAGTCGGAGAGGAATGATCGCTCTGAAAATGAGCAGCAGCTGAGGGGCGATGTGTTAATTTCCCTTTCAGACCTCTGGGCTCGCTGGAGACGACCTGGTGAAAGCTCTGGAGGGTTTGGGGCTTGACGAAGGCGGTGAAGGAGGAGGAGACGAGGGGAACATCCTCCCCATCATGCAGTCCATCATGCAGAATCTTCTCTCTAAGGATGTCCTCTATCCATCTCTCAAAGAGATCACGACCAAGGTCCTGCTCATTTTTACCAACAGATGTGAAGATCTTCATTTAGTTTTTCTATATTTTATTATTATTCTGTTTTCAATTCTTGTTACCTCCACAGTATCCAGAGTGGCTGGAATCAAACAAGTCAACCCTCAGCGCCGAGGACCACCAGCGTTACCAGCAGCAGGCCAAGATCATGGGAGAAATCTGTCAGCTCTTTGAGAAGGAGGAGGAGGCGGAAGAGAAAGAGAGAACGTTTGAACGCATAATGGAGCTGATGCAAAAGGTGATGTAGCTACATCCATGCTCACACTCAGGTTAAAGATGCACCTGGAATTATCACTTAGAGAAACGTATTTATATGTTAGGTCAGAATGAAGTTCTTCGTTTTGATAAATAAGTATCATTTTTATTTACAGCTGCAAGATCTTGGCCAGCCACCGAAAGAGTTGGCAGGGGACGCGGTAAGTTGATTACTGTTTGTTCTGTTCGTAACGAAACCTCCCTGGTCTGAGAGCAGCTGCTGGCAATCAAAATGTCCGACTTGAACATTTCTGAACAAAATAAGTAGTACTCGTATGTTGACCTGCAGTTACGTTTTCGATGTAGCATGTAAACTACAGTGGGTATCCTAAAATTGGCAAATGCTAATGTTAGCTAAAATGCTCTGAATAGCATGTGGGCTGTCGATATTTACTGACATCGACTTATTCTCGGCTGTAGGTTTGGCTTTTATTTCAAAATTATCTCAAATTTTAGCTTAACTGCTATATTTACAATGTGAGTTACCATTAATTAGCTTGTTGACTAACATAAACTCACTTTTATAAATATGCTACCTGTTGTGTGTAGGCTGTTAGCTACAACCCTAAGATTAGCATGCTGGCTTACATTAAGTTATTATGCTAACAGCAGTGTCAAAGGGGCTAAAATGCTAACATTAGCTTAGATGCTACCATTTTTATGTTGCTAGCACTAGTGTGTCAACTAATAATAACTTCCATCATGAAGTTTTCTAACAGCGGCATGTAAACTAAAATAACCTAAAACACAGAGGTTGGCTACAATTTTGTAATATGTTAAGTTTAGCTTTTTAGTCCAAATTAGCTAAAAAAAAAAGTTAGCTTAGGAGCTAGCATTAGCATCATACTCTGTGCATTGTATAGCTTTGGCTTTTTTATCTGGCTTATTTGACGGAAACAAAACAAATCTGTCACCACCAATGTCAACTTTTTTTTCTGATATTAGTTTATTTTAAAAGTATTTATTTTTAACGTTTTTGTCTTGTTAAACCAATAAACGTGTAAGTATTTATATAAAGATAATGTATATCAGATCAACACAAGGAAATGTATACTAAAAATAATGGTTTTTGTTTTTTTTTGTCTATTAAAACTTTAACAGTGCCAACCATGCTCCTAATTAGCTGATATAACTTACAAAAATGTTTTTAACTTTGACCAGAAATTAATAGGAATCAACACCTTCCAACATTTGACACTAAAAAAGTTTAACCCCTTGCCTTACTGAAATCTCTAAAATTGATGTAATCCAATAAAAAATGTTCTTTACGTATCCCAAAGGGAAATATTAACCATCTCCTTAGCTTTTCAGATTTGTCTCCACAACTAAGATTTATCAAACGGATAAACAAAATCTTTCACCACAGGTTCATGGCTTTTTTCTTTTTTATCAAGCATGTAAACAATGACAGAGTAATCTGTTTGCCTTAAGGTCATCAGACATAAACACTGGATTAGACTCTCTGACGAAAGGCATTAAAACTAGATACAATTTAAATTGAAATGATCCTGTTTTTTGTTTCCTTTCCAGCCTCCCGGCTTCAACTTCGATATGGACTCCCTGAACCTGCCAGGAGTGGGCGGGGCCGGGGCAGCAGAGCAGTGCTCCGTCATGTGATGCGGCGCTCCGTCAGGAGACCTGCGGCCAAACGACCCTCCTTGTGTTAAAGCAGCAGAGGAGGACCTCAGAGAGCGACTGGTCAGGCAGGAGTACGACCACGCTCCAGATTCTGTTTATGAACAAATTGTGTGGAAAGAAAAAAACAAAAACTAAAGAAAAGACAAACGCTTTGTCTTACACCATGAAAGATATCTGTGATAGTAAGCGGTTGCAGAAACACCCCCGCGATTTAATTTTAACTAGATTTTCTTAAGATGAAATGAGCTCAGCTGTTTTGCATGTTTATTTCACGTACAGTTTAGCCTCGTGCTAAATTCCTGTCCACGCAACATGCAGGTTTAAATTTTGCTTTCTGATAAGCAGCGTAAGCTATTTTTTTTTTACTGACAGTGAAGGTTCTGCTGACTAATGCAGTCACAGTTTTATTATGATAAAGATAATTAATAGTTTTGATCCTTTAAATTTGTGCTGTTTAAAACACAACGTTGGCACAAGGCAAGGAAGCCTAAAGATCCGTTCCCTTCCTGTTTTTCCTGATTCCCAGGTTTTGATTTGAAGTGATTCCTGAATGGTTCTGCTGTTGCTACAGTGATTATGAGAGCGTAGAATTACTGCACGAAGTGCTTCCTGTGTGATTCCCAGTGATGGAACCCCTGTAGGAAAAACAAAAGACAAACAAACATCCAGAGTGGGGTTTTAGAGCTTTAATCAAATGAAAGGACTAAACCCACTGTGTTCTTTCCAGAAAAGGTGAGAGGCATGTTTATCACGTGAGAACAGAAACATGCAGCTCATGCAGATGGACTGGTCACGCATCAACACCCTGATGTTGGCACTTTTTTTTTTTTAGCTCTGGTTGCTGGGTTTGTTTATTCCACCGACCACTTATCATCAGCTGCACTTTCTTCAGTAACAATGGAGAGAGGTCCAGAAATAACGCGGCCATGGCCCTGCCTATAAATGCACAATAAAGGGGCTCTGTGAAAGGATTTAGCTATGCACCGAACAGAGATCAGATGTACGTCAGGAGCAGCTGAACTCAAAGCTGGTCACATGATCGGGGGGTGAAAAACTAATCAGCTCTCAGAGACAACCTGAAAATAAGTCAAATACAAACGGTTTTGACACTACTGTGTTTTGTAAATGTAATAATTAAACAATTATGTGTATATAAATGTTTTCTTCTTCTTTTTTTTTTCTTATTGTAAGTCACATTAGATTCAGACTAAAAGCAATATGTTGCTGCATATAGATTTATAAGAGTACACTTGGGACAGTTGTGAAAAACTGGGTCAATATGGAAATCTGATGTTACTACTGTTATGACTGATAGCTGAAATCATATACACTACGGTACATATAATTCCCTAACTTTTATGTGACTTAACAACCCGCTCAACCTACAGGGGTACTCTGCTTCAGCTAAACCCTCCACAGTTCTGCGCTGTATCAGTGAAACTGTTGCATGACCACTTTAGTGCTACATAGTCGACTCCTGCACCTCCTGAAACACAAATGGCAAAAATATCATCAACTTTATTTTGAAAAAAGCCCTGAACATCAAAAATAAAACATTAAAAACAAGACAGTTAAAAAAAGATGCTAAAGCTAAGTATGTAATAATGTTCATGCATCCATAACCAACTTACTTTTCTTCCCATTTTTAGTTTTCTTAAATTCTCATTTCCTGTAGCAAACGCCGACATGTTTACAAGAGGGATAAGGTCAGGGAGAGCGCCGATGTTCTTGCAGCTTCTCCAGGGAAGAGGATAGAGGCGAATACCTTGGATGTGTGCGAGAGGAAAACTCGGATTTTTTTCTTTTTGAACATCCGTCTTGACTAATAAACTCTATTTTTATTTTACATGGATTAATCGCATGGGCCTACTTTGCACCATTTGGAGTATGTAATAATGTTCATGCATCCATTGTCCGACCCGCTTGGTGACGGCTACTGTAACTCTACACATGTACGGGCTTATCATGTAAACTAAATGCTGAAGGATCCCAGGTCAGAACTTAAAGCCAGGACCTGCAGGGCGAAAGTCCAGACAACTGTTTACCTTGCAGCCAAGGGCTACGATGCAATGTTTTACAACGGATTAAAACGGTTTAACCAAAATCAGCTCAAAGTTGTCCCAAGAGTTGAAAGCTGAGGTTTACAGATGCAGCTCTCCAGATATAAATGAGCAAGAGCTATTTTGCACCTGTTGCAGTGAAATACAGGGAAGTTTGTCACACTTTATTTAAACAAAAAAATAACTAAAACTAAAATTCTGTCCCCTTTGCCACTTTAGAAATGATGTTAATTTGTCACAGAAGATCAAATACATTAAGGTGAAACTATGAACAGTACAAATAAAGTATAAATAGAAGAAAATAAATCTAAGAATACATAACTGGGTATTTGGGTCTCTTGGATTGTTTTTTTTGACCATTTATTCAGTGAGAAAAAAATGTCAACAAAGACGATTTGTTTTTATTGATATTATTTTTAAATCGGTTCAAATGTTTTTGTTTTTCTTCAAAAAGCCATTTTGCTGCAGTATTTTGAGGCGCAGGGGAAACCATGGAAACGCCGTTTTCTTCCCAACAGGAAGTCCTGGTTTCTTTGCCCGCTTCTGATTGGCTGACGCGGGCTTCTTCCGCTTTGTGCGTCAGATTTGCGTCGGACGTCAGAAGCGGCTACGTGTCAGGAAACGACGGTTCGGCCAAACAGACGACGGCGACCTGACCAAAACCCTCCTGCGACATTTGCAGTTGTTTCTGCCGTTTGTACCTAAACCGTTTGTTTGAATAAAGTTGTAAAATTGCGTCCTGGGGATTTGAGCAGCGACGATGTTAACAAAGTTTGAAACCAAGTCGGCCCGTGTTAAAGGTAAGAGTATGCTAATAACAGTTAGCATCGATTTTAGGACTAGCTAGCGGACTTTACTTCTACCAACCATTCATTAATACATACAGTATTTATTATTGGTCATTTATGACCCAATATTGTCACTAAGCTGTCTTTTTATTTAATTAAGTGCACTGTTAAGATGACGACCTGCGAAGCTGTTAAGCTAGCGTTAGCCTAGCTACCCAGATTTAAAAAAGGAATAGCTGGTTATAGCTGCAAATATGTTTCATATTTCAGGTCTGAGTTTCCATCCCAAAAGGCCATGGGTTTTAGCAAGTCTGCACAACGGCGTGATCCAGCTGTGGGACTACCGGATGTGCACCCTGATCGACAAATTTGACGAGCACGATGGTAAACGAGTGGCCGTGGGTGATGGCTGGCTGTGAATGCGTTGTTGGGTTCTTTTTCCTGGTGGAAATTAGATTTAATTTAATGTAATGTCATCCTTAGGTCCTGTTCGGGGAATTGATTTCCACAAGCAGCAGCCTCTGTTTGTGTCTGGAGGAGATGACTATAAAATTAAGGTGATTCCTGCTTGTGAATTACATTTGTGGCGACACACAAATCGACTTGTATCATATTATTTATGTAATGTTCTCTTTTTTATGCTGTTTCTTGAAATATTTACCTTCTTTCTGTCTAAGCAGGTGTGGAACTACAAGCTGAGACGTTGTCTCTTTACCCTGTTGGGACACCTGGACTACATCAGAACCACTTTCTTTCATCACGTGAGTCGTGTCGCAGCTTTTGACACATCTTTGGACGTGATGTCGAATAGAAATAACACGTATAAGGAATCAAGTAGGATATTAAAAAGGAAAAAATAAAAAAGTACAACATTTTCATGTAATATTTGTGAATTTACTCCAACAACAATTGGGATGTTAACACTTAGTTAGTGTGTTACATTTAAATGTCTGCATTTAGTGGACACTTTTATCAAAAGCGACTTGCAAAAAGAGGGTTAAACATTTAACGACAACACAATTTACAAATTATAAGTTACCTGCAGTATCGTGGAAAAGCATTTTACATTAAGGATTTGACATTAACCAACTACATTCAATTAAAATACACATTACACAACTACCATAAGTTGACTGCTATATGATATCAGGAAGTAATAAGTGCAGTTAGAGCTTTCCGAGCTTTAGTGCTTTTAAATTTGATGCAAGCAGCTGTTTTATTTTTATTCAACATGTATGTAATCAAGACTTTCACCACTGAGATGGAAAAACTTCAAGGGAAGCATCAGTAATGATAGTTGCACAATGAAAAATGGCGTAAAAATAATTATTAGAAACAATCACAGTTTAAGGAAGTCATCTCTAGTACTCTCTCTGGATTTAACTCTGCCAGCAGCTGCGCTCATGCATTGCAACATTTGTTTACGCTTTAAAAAAAATATTTATTTCTATTATCCCTCCGGTTAGTTAAGATGAATTTAAAGTTCACATAAAAAAAAAAAATGTTGGTATATGAAGTCCCTTTGAGCTGATTCTGAACGTTACTTATAGGAATATCCCTGGATTCTGAGCGCCTCGGATGATCAGACCATCCGCATCTGGAACTGGCAGTCGAGGACCTGTGTATGGTAAGCAAGTCTGCTTAAAATTCAGTGGTAAAGAACAGAGACTTAACATTATTATAAGACACTTTGCAGTAGGGCTGGGAGAGTTTGGGCAAAAATAAAATTTATATATATTTTTTCTTTCTCTGAAATATAGATTTTGGAAGAAAAAAAAATGTTGGTATAACTACAAAATACAATGGAATAAATGTTAAATATTTTCTTTATTTTTAATGAAAATACCAAACTAATTTCCCTGTTGCATTGTCGTGTCATGTCAATCATCTGGCGTGGCACCTGGAGGGTGGGGGTCCAATCAGATCTCAGGAGGGTCCAGTGCTACCCCGGCCCCCCCTTCTAGCTCCGCCTCTGTTAGGAGAGAGACTCGCTAAGCGACATGTTCGTTTGCCAAAGCGGCTAACGCAAAGCTAGCATTCGTGCCCAAATGCGCCTCAGCTAGCTGCCCGGTATGTGAATCAAATAACAAACGGAAAGATGGATGCAGGCATCTACTTCCTTTAGTGCCGTGCGATCTACGTGCACTTGTAGCGGCCATAACTGGTCAGCTACATAAAAATAAAGTCTCTGACTGAACGATATGTGACGCAGAGGAAGCGAGGTCTGGATCCATCAGTAACATTTATTCACTGCCAAATCTGTAAGCACAGATGGGCAAACAATTGTAACATACAGGGGGTAGAATCAGTGGCATACCCCTTCCAAATCGTTCAAAGACTGAGAACATTGCGTAACAACAGCTATAAGCTACTGTTTACAGTTTGAACAAAAAATCATGGAACTTGAAATCGTACAGTTTTGACTTACAACATATAAAATAAAAAAATGTAAAAAAGGAAAATGTACAACACCACATTAAATACTACACAGATCTTTTTTATTTTTACAAACATACCTGTAAACACAGGGTAGAATCAGTGGCAGTCCTGTGACATAATGCACTCGTTAGCACCCTCTTAGCTTGCTAACAATCGCGGACATTAATGGGGCTAATTTGCGTTTTTACCATGAAAATTGCGACAAAACAACTAGTAGAACAACTAAAACTATAGTGTACGTAAATAACGTTAAACAATTCGGTACATGGAGGAAAATTAAACACATCTTACCGCTTCCAAATCGTCCAAAGACTGAAGACAAGTTTTCGTGTGTCACCTCAATTATCATCCCATCAGAAACAATAATTAAAGACTAAACCTGGCCCATGCCCTATTTACATCGTACATACATATTTTGTGAAGGTCACTTTAAAAAAAAGGTAGTATTACACACTCCTTTTGCGATTTATCAACAGATACCACCTTCAGGGAGACTTAGCAGCAGGCTTTGGTTTGCTCTTCTATCCGTAACTGCGAAGCCATACCAGTTCCACAAAACCTACGTACTTTTCTTCCCATTTTTAGTTCTTAAATACTAATATCCTGTAGCAAACGCCGACATGCTTACAAGAGGGATAAGGTCAGGGAGAGCGCCGATGTTCCTGCAGCTTCTCCAGGGAAGAGGATATAGGCAAATACCTTGGATGTGTGCGAGAGGAAAACTCGATTTTTTTTTTAACATGCGTCTTGACTAATTAACTCTATTTCGATTTTACATTGATTAATCGCACGGGCCTTTGGAGGTTATTTTACCAGACTACGCATCTTTAATCCATCGCTACTTTGCTGCAGATAACATACCTAATATAAGTTTCTATTTGGTTACCGTACATGACGTGTGCTTTCTTTCCGTCCACAGTGTTCTGACGGGACATAACCACTACGTGATGTGCGCCCAGTTCCACCCATCTGAAGACCTGGTGGTGTCCGCCAGTCTGGACCAGACAGTGCGAGTGTGGGATATCTCCGGTGAGCGCCTGGGAGGAGTGGAGCACAGTGGGCAGTGTGGTCTGGGTTTGTGGGGGTGGCGGGGTTGGTGACTTGAGTGGTTCGAAGGAGGCGAAAGAAGGCTCCTGAATGTTTTCCTTCTCTCCCAACATCTGGGGAAATAAATCCTTGTGGGCTTTCTGCAGAAACACTTCTCCTTTCAGCACAGAGAAACGAAAAATAGTAAATGCTACATAAGCACCGCGTCTTTTGATGCTCAATCCAGTTATTTTACATGATTCCTCATAATCCTAATTAAATGTGACCCCCATCAGACGTCTGTGTAAGTGCTTTAAGACCTCAAAGTGACTCGTATGCGCAGAAGAGAAACCAGAGCAATGTTTACTCAAATAACAATGAGTCCCACCATCACTGGATGGATTATAAAGCTGTTGAGCATTAGGAACCCATCGGGTCGTCACAAGATGAAGGAAGCTGAGAAGACGGAAGGCAAAACTTGGCAGTGCTTGCTTCAGACATTGTTTACGTCCAGATTTAACACATCTGGCTCATTCTGGTTCAGAAATATGGCACGACTGTGATTGGAGATGTTCTTTGAGGTTTGCTAAAGTTAAAATAATTCGCCCAACTTTCAAATAGGAGAAGTTTTTCTGTGCCTTTTCATGCTCCTTACACCTTCTGTTGATTAACCCTTCTGTGTTTACACTAACTGAATAAGCTCTTGCCTCTTTTCTTTTAATTTCCAAGCATGTAAAGATGTGACCCCGTGACCCTTTCGTGTTCTTTACTGTGTTTATTTTTGAACATGTCAACCGCACGGTGTTCCTGCAGCAGCATGCGCACCGAAAGTAAAAGCCGAATTCAGCTTTGAGGAAATTCAGCTTTGCACTTTAACTCATCTGACTGTCAGTTTTTGTAGCTGTTTAAAACCAATTTTCATCTCCTACTTTTTTATTAATATGTAATTATTAATATTCTATGCAGGCTTGCATGGTTTAAGTCCCTCCCCCCAACGTAAAATCCTACAATATTACCATTACTACTAATCCATAAGTGTCTAATGACGTTCCAGCTGAAACCTGCATGAGCCTCTCTACCAGACCAACTATCATGCTCACATTTCTGGCATCCAGTTCCCTGTCAGCACGTCCTAAATAACGCGCCCCACCACCCGTCCCTCCATCCAAACCCTAGTCCACACGCTCTTGTCATCCTCGTCCCATGCGCTCCCAGGAAACATCCACGCCTGCGCATCGGTTCCTGGTTCCATCTCCTCCGCCTCTCTCTTCCCGGTTGTTGAGCTCTCTGTTCACCACGTCATTTTAACGGGCTGAAATCATTAACTCGATCCTCCTGGTCAGTCCAATCAAATCACAGATTAATAATAACCCGATCAACTGTGGTGTTGGGGGTGTGGTTGTGTTTGAGAGAGCAGAGATCGAGTTGATGCGTTTCAACCCTGTGTGTGTGTTCAGCAGTCCAACAGCTTCAGTCCTTTTGATCAAATACAGTTATATGCTTTGAACTTCCCTTGTGTTTGTTTGTTTTCTCCTTCCCTCTTGTGTTGACGTGGTTGTTCCGTGCGTTAACATGAACGTGGCGTTTCCTCCCCTTGCACGCAATGCTCTGAATGATGGTTCCAGGTCTGAGGAAGAAGAACCTGGCGCCGGGCGCCGTGGAGACGGACATGCGCGGCATCACGGGCGTCGACCTGTTCGGCGCCTCCGACGCGGTTGTGAAGCACGTCCTGGAGGTATTTCAGGGTTTCACATTTTTATCACACCATAACCAATTAGATTTATTGTAAAGTTGTTTTCCAAATAACTTACATTTGTTTTTCAATGTGTTTTCCAAGAAATATGGAAACGTCTGATATTAAAATTGCAGTTATAGTTAAAAAAAATCCTATCTAACAGTATTAGTAACTATTCCTTACCCTTGGAGACTGTTACAAATATAAAAACAGCACTGATGTTGCTTCTCTACCTCAGTTAAACCTCCCACAACTGACATGACCCACCTGTCAATAAAAACAGTAACAACTCAGCATCTGACCAACTTGCACCGGCGTGAAACAGCTCTTACCTGGGGAACAAAAAGTTGGAGCACCAGCTCAAATTTTCTCTTAAATCTCTTAAAAACCAAAAGTAAAACATGTGATTACTTCAACACACTGACAAATATTAATTGTGCAATTATTCACATTATTGTTCATTATTCATGCTGTATGAGTTTTAGAGACATGCTTGTGCTGTATTACAGTTTGTACGCTTATAATAAAAGCGTATGTATGTTTGTGCGCGATGTTAAACCTCCAGCAAGTCTGTTGGCCGCTGTTTATAAAGTAAGTCCCCGGGTCCTCTTAGAAGACGACAAACATTTTGCTGCTTCTGTGCTAATAATCATTAGCATTCCCAAAATCTGTTGTTTATAAACACTTTCAACCAACTGCATGAGTGTGTTTTAGCTGCCCAACTAGCTTGTTCATGGGTTTTCCATCTTGAATTTATGCGAACATGAACCATCCCACACTCCCTGTTAGAGTAATCGTATGTCTTCTAAGGCGGCTAACGCAAAACTAGTATAGAGTCCATCTACTTCCTTTAGTGGGGCACGCTTATTTCTGACACCAGTTAAGAGGGCAGAGTACAATTTATTTCATTTCACATAAACCCAAACAGAGTCTGACAAAATGTAAAAGATGGATTAGAGTCTGTATGAAGGTAACTGCAGGTAAATCTCCCCTTTTTTTTTTTGCTTGATTGTTAAATTCGAAGATAAATGGATCCAGTTTAGATTTTCGCAAGCTTGTTTATCTACTTTTAAGTAACTACTCAGATGCTTTTTGAGTCACAACCAACAGAACATTGTTCTCCTAAATAATCTTCCACTGGCTGCCAAAGATTTAGAGCATGGGTCTTCAACATTTTCCAGGCCAAGGACCCCCAAACTGATGGTGAGATGTAGCGGGGACCCCCTAATTATATATATTGTATGAAATTGTGTTATATCAAACTGGTCCTGTAGTGCCATGTGTAAATGTACCTTTTCATTGTGCATTCAATACTAAGATACTCATATAATACACAGCTTCATATTTTCATGTTACTACAGTGTGTTGAATTCATGTTAATGTTTATTTAAAGACATTTCAATTAGTGGAAAAATTGCAGGGGGGGAATATTTAAAAAAAGTCTAGTCAATCAAAACTTTCGTGACCCCCATGCAGTACCTCCGCGGACCCCCTGTTGAGTTTAATGTTGACTTCTCTGTGGTTTTTGCACTGGCCTGACATGTAACCTGCGTAACTCGTCTTTTTTTGCTCATTGTTGACTATTGTGGCATAAATGCTTAGAAATTCTCCACCATTCCTTTCTAAAGTTGTACATATTTAAGGCCAATGTGATTCTGTGTGCAGGGACACGACCGCGGGGTCAACTGGGCTGCTTTCCACCCCACCATGCCTCTCATCGTGTCTGGAGCGGACGACAGGCAGGTCAAGATCTGGAGAATGAACGGTGAGCCATCCTTTCGCCTTTGGCTGCCCTTTAGAGCTCAATAAGAGTAAAAAATACTAAATGATTACATATTTCTGCTCAGAGTCTAAGGCGTGGGAGCTCGACACGTGTCGCGGCCACTACAACAACGTTTCCTGCGCCGTCTTCCATCCGCGCCAGGAGCTCATCCTGTCCAACTCTGAGGACAAGAGCATCCGGGTGTGGGACATGTCCAAGCGGACCGGAGTTCAAACCTTTCGTCGTGACCATGATCGCTTCTGGGTGTTGGGGGCCCACCCCAACCTCAACCTGTTCGCAGCAGGTAGGCAGACCTGGGCTCTTTAAGCTTCGTTTGAGATGGTCGTGGAAACAGTTCAGCTCGCGTCACGAATTGTTTTTAAAACGTCTGACTCGTTTCCTCCAGGTCACGACAGCGGCATGATCGTTTTCAAGCTGGAACGGGAGCGCCCCGCCTACGCCGTGCACGGCAACATGCTGTACTACGTCAAGGATCGCTTCCTCCGCCAGCTGGACTTCAACAGCAGCAAGGACACGGCAGTCATGCAGCTGCGCAGGTTAGCCCCAAACGTTCCTGTGATCGCTTTTCAAGGAATTTGAGCAAACGATAAAAGATTTGTTATTTTCCCCAGTGGCTCGAAGTTCCCGGTGTTCAGCATGTCTTACAATCCTGCCGAGAACGCCGTCCTGCTTTGCACAGTACGTATCTCTCGTTCAGAACACCTTCCATGTCAGTACCGTTGAATTTTCTTACTTTCCTCTAATGATTTATATAATTTCTTCAGAGAGCCACCAACCTGGAGAACAGCACCTACGATCTATACTCGATTCCAAAAGAAAGCGACTCTCAGAACCCTGATGGTAAAAAAAAAACAATTGCAGCAAAAACCATAACTTTTTTGGTTTGTTTCCGATATTTTTAATTTCCTTCTGAAGTAAACGTTTTGTAATGTTTTTCTTTCTTTTTTGTTTTTAAGCACCAGAGGGAAAACGATCATCTGGCCTCACCGCGGTGTGGGTAGCAAGAAACAGATTTGCCGTGCTGGATCGGATGCATTCTGTAAGCATAAGAACCCGTGAAAAATCCCCCAAAACAAACCACAAAATTAATTAAATAAATCAAACATTTTTCCATATTCCAAGATGGCGTTTGTTTACATTTAGGCAAAAGTTTGTATTTTTTTTGTCTTCCACAGTTTTGAAAGGTATGTAAAAAAAAAGAAAGAAAAAGGATTTGGTACTAAATCCTGCTGAAAAGTGAAATCAACATCTCAATTGTTACTATTAGTCATTTAAGTTGGAAAATACTTCATTAGTCCTAAAGAATCCTAAAAATGTAATTTGTTTTGTAACTACTCAAAGATTGACTTTAGTGGGTTGACAGAATCTCCTGTGCCAGTCTGTATTGCAGCGTGTTTACATAGGCTTCTGACTGAAGATGCTCTGTTGTTGTAGGCCTGGGTGACGGGGCTTAAAAATCCGATTTTCATTTCATTTGTTTCCGTTCTTTGTTTGGCACAGAAAGAGAAAATGATAAAGTATTTTAGTTTTTATTTCACTTCTCCCGTTTGAGTCGTAGTGAATCCAAATAAGAGTCCAAAGATGCACAAGGTGTAAAACAAGGTGGACAACCTTTACTTGACTCCCTTTTGCCTTGACTTAATTCGTCAGGCTGAATAAAATTTGTTCAGAGTGAAAATGTAACAAAGAGTTTTGGAAAATCTGAATTAGATTTTTTTTTTTACGTCTTCTATAGAAAATGTTTGGAAAATAAAATATTAGATGTAGAAAGTAAAACAAAAAAAACAAAAAAAACGTTCTAACCTGTGTGACAAAAAAAATTCATCTAAAATATTAGTATTGGTACTTTTTTCACAAATTATTACGATTAAAAAAAGAAACAAAATATGTCTAAAGCTGACTCTGGTTATATTAACTCTATCTAGAACTATAATTTGGTTCTTACAAATATTTAGGCATGCTTTTAGGAGCCATTTTTAAAGATCCATGAGCCACTTGTGATTCTGGAGCCCAAGGTTGCAGAACTCTGGAAAAAAGAAAATCCTATTCATCAATAAATTTGATTCATTGATCAGCTCAATGTTATTATAAAACCTTCTCAGAAAGAGGATAATCTGGCCTTTACATCATTTTGTAATCCTTTTTCTAAACAAATAATCCATCTTTTACCATAATGTTTGTGATATAAAACATTTTAGCATTTGTTAACGCTTTACTTGGTTTTCATTTTTGGAAAATGACATCGAAGGAAACTATCTACTTTTAAAGAATTGCCTGTTTGACATTTAAATTGTAAACGAGCTTCACTTACAGCTGTTTTAAACGCACATATTTGTTTTACTGCCTGCAGCTTCTGATTAAAAACCTCAAGAATGAAATTGTGAAGAAGGTCCAGGTGCCGAGCTGCGAGGAAATCTTCTACGCCGGCACCGGCTCGCTGCTTCTGCGCGACGCCGACGGCGTCACTCTGTTTGACGTGCAGCAGAAGCGCTCTCTGGCCACGGTCAAGATCGCCAAGGTCAAGTACGTGGTGTGGAGCTCCGACACCAGCCACGTGGCTCTGCTGGCCAAACACGGTGAATATCCGACGCATTCATCGATCCCGCTGCCCTCTGTGAGCTCTTGTTGCTAAAATGGCAGCCATTTTGGCTCCGTTTCTTCTTTAATTCTCTTCTTAGCCATCATGATCTGCAACCGTAAGCTGGAGAGTCTCTGCAACATTCATGAGAACATCAGAGTGAAGAGTGGCGCCTGGGATGAGAGCGGCGTCTTCATATATACCACCTCCAACCACATCAAATACGCCCTCACTTCAGGGTGAGCTATTAATGTGTTTCTTTCTGATTCAACCTTCACAGTCACATATTTTACCTCTGGAGCCACATCTGTAGTGATGCAGATGCAACAAAGATGAAATGTCTTTTAACCTATTTTGATGGATAAAATCCTGGCTGCATAACATTTTTTATATTATAGAAGTGCCGCAAATAGAAAAACTCCTTATTGATGTGTTAATATTGGGTTTCCTACGCAGTTTGAATGACATTCCAGTGATAAAAAATGAATGTAGTTTCAAAGCCTGACAGCTCTTAAAAAGTCTGTTGGTAATTTTGAGTAAACTTTTAAAGTCATATTTGGAAAACAATGTTTGCGTTTGCAGTAGAGCTGAAACAATTAATTGATTTAATCGATTCAAATCGACTATTAAAATAGTTGACGGCGAATTTACTCATCGATTGGTTGCTTTATAATCACATTTTACCGTAAGTGGTCTATTTAAAAAAATATATATAAATCTGTTATATCTGTCGTTAAATCTGTTATACCTAACGCTGTGATCTACCGCTGGAGCAGTAGAAGAAGAAACCAGCCAATCGTTAGCCTTGTTCTGCTAGCACATGGCTCAGGAAGCATAAACACATTTGCCCTGTGCAAGATGGCGGAGCAGGAAAAGGTACGAAAGTCTTCTTTAAGTGAACATCTGAGACGTAAGCATTTCTGAGTCTTGAGTGGTAGAGGAAGACTGAGCGCGATAAAATAACCGATGGCTAATACGAAAATAAACTTGATAGATACTGTTAATGTATTCTGTTAATATTAATTTAGATTAGCAGGTGTGCAGATAAAACCAGGCAACAATAAACGAAAACATGTGGAACAAGCCCCAGCAATGTTCAGCAGGAGGCTGACTTAGTTGGACATTATTGTTACTAATAATCTGAACTTGTGTCTCTACCAACATGTTTAGAGCAGAGTTAGTAAGTGGTAGACATTGCTGGGGATGAGCGTCTTGTTCCACATGTGTTCCTTTATTGTTGCTTGTTTTATTTTGCAGAAGAAACAAAAAAGATGACGAAATAAGTGCAGACGAAAAAGTAACGAAGCTGCGCACACACCTACAACTCTAAATTAATAACTAAATTTATTAACATTATTTAGCCCGTTTATTTTTTATTAGCTCTGGTCCTTCCTCCCCCGCTTAAACTCTGACATTGTCACGTCTCCGATGTTCACTTAAAGACGACTTTCGTACCTTGTCGTCCTCCGCCATCTTGCTCAGGGCAAATGTGTTTTACCGCCAAACCATTTGCCTGAACCATGTGCTAGCAAAACAAGGCCAACGATTGGCTGATTTCTTCTTCTACTGCTCCACAGGTAGATCACAGCACTAGGTAGCTCACTACTGCCACATATTTACCACAGATATAAAAGATTGTGTTAAAAATTTACGCTTACGCTAAAACGTGATTATAAAGCAACTAATCGATGACTAAATTAGATGTCAACTATTTTAATAATTGATTAAATTGATTCGGTTTTTCAGCTCTAATCTCTGGAGATGAATCTAGCTTGTGGAAACGGTTACATTTGCTCCTGGAGGAGAATACTATAAATCTGGAAGACTGAAATTTTGACGCTGTAAAATGCTCATACTCTCATTAACGCCCCTGTAGGGATCATGGCATCATCCGCACCCTGGACCTGCCAATCTATGTGACCCGAGTCAGAGGCAACAGCGTTCACTGCCTGGACAGGGACTGCAGGCCTCGCGTTCTCACCATCGACCCCACGGAGTACCGCTTCAAGCTGGCCCTGGTCAATCGTAAATACGACGAGGTTTGGTTTTTTTAATAGAATTATTTTTTTTTTTTACTCTTTTAATCTACATTGATGTTGTTTTATTTATTTTACCGTTTCTTATTCTTCCGTCTCTTTTAAGGTGCTGCACATGGTGCGTAACGCCAAGCTGGTGGGTCAGTCGATCATTGCTTACCTTCAGAAGAAGGGCTACCCCGAGGTAGCGCTCCACTTCGTGAAGGATGAGAAGACGCGCTTCAGCCTGGCTCTGGAATGTGGAAACATCGAGGTGAATAGATCCTGAGCAGGCCTGAGAGATGGCCCAAGTGCATTCACTGCTGGTGGAGCTTAAAATTTTAAGAAAACTTTAAAAAATAAAAGGGAAACTAAATGTTCTTGCAGCTCATGTTAGTTAAGTTTCTTTAAAGAGGCATTCTGTATATCAGTCTGATTAAGAGGATGCTCAGGGGTATAAAAATCCACATTATCCAAGTTCTTGGCTAACTGTCTTATGTGCTCATAATTATCGATAACATAGCTGGTTTGAACTTTGTTCGTCTCCTAATTTTGGCAGCAGTTGAGGTGTTATTTCAGATTTTGATGCTAATCAGCTGCCTCCAGTTGGGAATAATAGAAAATGACCAAAACTTCGAGGAAAGGAAATCAGGAGCTTAACAGCATCCAAAACTGAGAGAATATTAGTCCAAAAAACTATTAAAAGGAAGGTAGTAAAGTTGGGACTCTAACATAATGCAACCTTGAGCGGCGCGATTCCAAGCTTGCAAAAACTCCTAAACCCATTCCCTCACCTTCGCTGTAGGTGGCGCTGGAGGCCGCAAAGGCCCTGGACCAGCGCAGCTGCTGGGAGCGGCTCGGCGAAGCTGCGCTGCTGCAGGGTCACCACCAGGTCGTGGAGATGTGCTACCAGAGGACCAAGAACTTCGACAAGCTCAGCTTCCTCTACCTCATCACCGGTAACCTGGCCAAGCTGCGCAAGATGATGAAGATCGGTGAGTAACGAGAGGTTCAGGGCTCGGCTGTTTGGTCATTCATTCACATTTGAAAGAGCTGTGACATGTGAACCTGTCGATTTTTTGTTTTATTTGCAGCTGAGATCAGAAAGGACATGAGCGGCCACTACCAGGCTGCTCTATATCTGGGCGACGTCAGTGAGAGGGTCCGCATCTTGAAGAACTGTGGGCAGAGTGAGTGTTTGTCTGTTATTAACTGTTTTCTCTCATCTTTTCTTATCGATTATACTCGATGTATCGCGAGTTTAAAGCGTCTCTGTCGCAACCGGCGACTTTAAACTTCCATTGAAATATTAAGCTTTCCCCGTGCAATTTGCCGTGAATTTTGTTTGTCCCACACGCCGCGAACGCGTCGTTTGAGTCGTACTAAATAGTCCCGAAGAGAAACTGAACCAAGTTAATTTTGGCATTGTGGTTTGGATTTTTTTAACATGGAGGATTTCAAACGAATACGAGTTTTAACCTGTGTAGTAAACTCCGTATGTTGTCGTTTCTCCACAATAAACTACATGTGAAGCAGAAAAAACTCAACTCTCTATTTGCGAAAGCATTTATGTACGACATAAAACGTATTTTGTACAAATATAATCGGAGAAATAAGTGTTGTGACCTTTGCTTGTGTAAATGAACCTCAAAAAAATATATAAAATAATATAAATAAATCCGTTTCTTTGAGTTTTCCACCCTGCAGAAAATGTGGTAGTTTGTTTTCCTTTTCTTTTTTTTATTTGGGTAATGAATCTACATCTGCTTTATTAAAAATTCCCCGCTTACAGCTCGGGTATTAGAAAAAAACAAAAAACAAACACACATAAATGTTCACGTGCCGTTTTTACAAAATATAAAGTAACATTAGAGGTTATTTAAAAATGTCGTATGTATCGTGTATCGCGATATTTGATTTTCCTCATATCGCCCAGGACCGATTCCTTCGTAGGTTTTGAAAGCAACAAATTATAAGAACCATCATTAGAACCCAGTTTAACTTGAACTGAATTACGAGAGTTTCAGGTTACAAAGTGGGCGGAGTCGGTTTCTTTTATGACGGATAGCCACCGTTTTGTTTGCTCCTCTTGGAGGAAATAAAAAAAGATTATAAAACTACACATGAAAACTAAACGAGTATTTCTAATTTAAAAATAAAACGCAGAAAGTTTGTCGCTTTTTGTTTTTCCGCCCCAGCTTGTTTCTGTTGATGCGAGAAGCGGCCATATTGGATCCCACTGTCAGCTGGAAGCTTAGAAAAACTCAACTTTCCGAGTAGAAAGTCTGACTTTGGATTGAGGTCCAGTCGAATTTTCCTACTCGGGGGTCTTGATTTCCGACTTCTGATTACATTTGGAAAGCACCAGAACCCCCTGTATGAAACCACGGCGGCTGAGGAAAGGATCGGCTCAGTTTCTGGGTGCTTAAGTGAGGCTAGCAGCAGCATGCTAACGAGAGCTGATGTAGATTTAAACCAACTCCAGTAAAACATGTGATCGAACTCCCAACTCCTGACTTGAGTGAGATGAGCACAATGGACTACGTATGTAAGCGTAAAACCAAGCTGTACTGTTAAAGCCAATTGTTAAACCCGTAGAGGGCAGCAAAAACAGGCTGTTATGGCTAAATGTTGCAGAATTAAACGAGCTAAACATTGAAACGTCTATTTTTAGTGACATGGAAATGGTAAGCTAAATTTATACAGTTTATCTGCTAAAAACCAAAAAATAAGATGATTTGGAGTTCAGTTTCTCCCTAAAGTTTGCTTTAATTATTAGATTGCTTGCTTTGCACCCGATGGCTATCCTGGACGCGTTCCTGGATGAAACATTCAGTATTTCCATAATTGATGTTGACTTACGTGATAATTTCTTTCTCATTGTTAAAAGCATCCTTTCCTGAAGTTGATTAGTTATTTAAAATATATAAAGGTATACAATCAAATGTTGTGGTTCTTTCCCTAATATTGCTAAACAAATGGGTTTCAAACATATATGCAACAATTACAACCTCCATAAATAAGTGGAATCCGATCTTTTTCAGTTTCTTCCATCGTAGTAAATTACGCTGTAAAACCGTCTTCTATTAAACGTGTTACTACAGTGTTTCTACATTATTGGCTAGTAATTGTTATTACTAGTGAGTCTTTGGGACCTCATTAATTTAAGCTGAACATAATTTCCTGATTCGTTTTGTGTCTTAGCAGCACAGTTTTGCTGTTTTAAGTTATCACCTCTACAGATATGATGCGAAATAATTACAAGAAAATATCTTTTTAAATCGCTTTTTAAAGCTTTTTAAATCGCTTTTTAAAGCGGCTTCACTTTAAGGATTTCTGTCTCTTTAAATCATCGCTTGCAGAGTCTCTGGCTTACCTCACCGCGGCCACGCATGGACTGGATGAAGAGGCTGAGGCGCTGAAGGAGACCTTTGACCCAGAGAAGGAGACGGTGAGTCGGCAAAACATGGCCGCCCATCTTAAAGTGCGAATAGTAATATTTTTCAGTATCGTTTGGGCTTTATTCAACTTCTTCCGGTCAATAATATTATAAAACTTGATTACTAATGAGTAAATTCACAGATTAGTCATCAAAATGATGGTTTATTATTCCCATGCAGGTGCCAGAGGTTGACCCCAATGCACAGCTGCTGCAGCCTCCTCCACCCATCAACCCACTGGACACCAACTGGCCCCTGCTAACTGTATCGAAGGGGTTCTTTGAGGGCGCCATAGCATCAAAGGGTGAGTCCCCAGGCTCTTTATAGACTAAGTTGTTTAAATATGATGAGTTGAGACAAGAATTAAGGGTTCGACAGTTACAAAGTGGGTGGATGAGAACTAACACTGCAGGAAACAATGAACACAATATTGCCATCATCCTCAGGAGAAGCTAAAATCCCAGCAGAGTAGATAAATGTTTAGGTGTCACTTAATCAAACCTCTCAGTTAGTTGTGCAAGGGTGAGATCTGTGATCTTTTGTTTTTGTCTCAGGAAAAGCGGTTCAAATGGCTGCAGATTTGGATATGGAGGCTCCTGGAGGCGAGGGTTGGGGTGATGATGCTGAGCTCACTATGGATGAAGGCGAGTCAAAGGGTTCACGTTTCTCTACAGTTTATAACAGGGGGTAGTTTGCTGAAATGTACCTTTATTTTATTTTTTCTCAGACGGCTTCATCGATGCCCAGGATGGATTAGGGGAGGAGGGACTGGGGAAAGAGGAAGGAGGCGGCTGGGATATCGATGAAGAAGTGGAACTTCCTCCTGAGCTGGTGAGAGGAGAAACACAAGCAGGGACTCTTCAAAGCGACGGCAGACGAATGGCATCACGTGTGTTTTGAGCTTCTCGTGTGTTTTGATCCTACAGGATGTAGCTGTTGGAGGCGGCGGATCGGCTGAAGATGGCTTCTTCGTGCCGCCAACCAAGGGGATGAGTCCCACCCAGATGTGGTGCAACAACTCGCAGCTCCCAGTGGACCACATCCTGGCTGGGTCCTTTGAAACCGCTATGAGAGTAAGTAAAAAAAAAAATTTCGGGGTCCATCGCGTCGTTATTGTGTTAAAATTGTGAATTAGTATTACTTTGTTCCACTGATTCAGTGTCAATAAATAAAAAATATAGAATTATAAAGCAGTTACTGCAGCAGTTAAGTTTCTATGTGCCTGGTGGACTAAAAAACCCCATTTTAAGCCATTCATATTTTTTTAAACCGTGTTTGTTGTCGTTAGATTCATCCTATATGCAATATGTGAGGCAGTCCAAATCCATGTGCAATGAACCCGAACTAGCTCTAACTCTTTCTAAACCACGTTGCTTTTGTCTTTTTTTTTTCTCCACAGCTGCTCCACGACCAGGTCGGAGTCGTGAACTTTGCCCCCTACAAGTCCCTGTTCATGCAGACGCTGTCTCGAGGTCGAACCTCGTACCTGGGGCTGCCGTCTCTGCCTTGTCTGCGCGGCCATCCTCAGAGGAACTGGAAGGTACGGCCGCCACACATTTCAGCCGCTCACCGTTGGTCCTCGCACGTCCTGACGTCGTGTCTGTTCTTGTAGGATTGCGGGCTGAAGCAGGGGCTGCCCGCCGTCGGGCTCCGCCTGTCAGACCTGATCTCCCGCCTTCAGCAGTGCTACCAGCTGACCACGGCTGGCAGGTTCGAGGAGGCTGTGGAGCGCTTAAGAGCCATCCTGCTCTCTGTTCCTCTGCTGGTGGTTGATAACAAGCAGGAGATAGCCGAGGTCTTTATTATCAATCTTTTAATGCATGAATTTTACGTTTTTGATTTATTATATTTCTAAAACAAATAAAACTGGCAAGTACTTATGTGTAGTCCTTACTGCAGCTAGCTTTATTTTGTCCCGTTTTAAGTGTACTAACTTTTTAGCAAGATATACAAGCGTTTTCAAGTCGAAAATACTGGAATATGAAAAAGTTCCAGATTTTTGTTTTAAAACATTTAAAAAATGAAGAAAAACCCAAAGAGAGACATAATCCTTTTTAAAATCTTTATTAAAGAAATATTGACTTTAAAAAGTCTAGCGTAGTAAGATATCTGCATTAGAAACTACACAAAAGAGGTTTTTTCTGTTTATTATTTATCCCCAAAACATAATAAATGTTGTTTTAACCCATATAATCCAAGCTAATTTAAAGAGGTGTGTACAAGATTCTACATTAGGGCTGCAACTAACGATTATTTTCATAATCGATTAATCTGTCAATTGTTTTTACGATTAATCGCATTTTATCATTATTTTATTCAGCCTTTACTTTCCCATATAACCTATTAAAAAAGAATTTTCAGTAAAACACTTTTTTTAACAGAACAAATGAGCTCAACACTGTGAAATATTTGTTAATTTTTAGGCATAAAATACAAAAATGAGGTAGAATTCCCCACAACCAATAGAGTTTACAGCATATTAACAAAACTATCACCCCTAATTATGCAGTGCTTATAAATTTAAATTCATATTTAATTTGATCTTTATTGTGAATGTTCAGCAGGAGGCTGACTTAGTTGGACATTATAGTTACTAATAATCTGGACTTGTGTCTCTACCAGCATGTTTGGAAAAGAGTTAGTGAGTGGTAGACATTGCTGGGGGTGAGCGTCTTGTTCCACATGTGTTCCTTTATTGTTGTTATTTATTGTTGTTTTTTCTGCAGAAGAAACAAAATGATGAAATAATTAAAGATGAAAAGTAGTGAAACTGCAACACTAAATTAATATTGACTGAATTCCTTAACATTATTATTATTAACAGTTTTTAGCGCGTTAATTTTCTTATTAGGTTACTTTACAGCGCTGGTTCTTCCTCTCCTGCTTCAACTCCAACATGCTTTCGTCTCAGATGTTCACTTGGAGAAGTCTTGTGTACTTTTTTTCGTGCTCCGCCATCTTGCTGAGGGCAAATGTGTTTACGCTGCCTTAGCCACACGCTAGCAAAACAAGGCTAACGATTGGCTGATTTCTTCTTCTGCTGCTCCACTGATGGAGCGTAGCGTTGGGTAGCTCATTACTGCTGATTGTATTAAAATAGACCCTTACGCTAAAACGTGAAAGCAACTAATCGACGACTAAATTAGCTTTCAACTATTTTAATAATCGATTTGAATCGGTTAAATCGATTAGTTGTTTCAGCTCTATTCTATATTTTTTTTAAATATTCTTTTTCCTTTTTAAGGCTCAGCAGCTCATCACAATATCTAGAGAATACATTGTGGGTCTGACTATGGAGGTCGAGAGGAAGACGCTGCCTAAAGAAACGTTGGATCAACAGAAGAGGATTTGTGAGGTAAAGCTGATGCCATCATAACCAACCGTGTTTTTTTTTCTCCTCCCTGAAACGGTTTTTCTAAACATTCAGAATATATATGATTTAAAATATTCTCCCTGCAGATGGCTGCGTATTTCACGCACTGCAACCTGCAGCCGGTCCACATGGTGCTCGTGCTGCGCACAGCTCTGAACTTCTTCTTCAAACTTCGCAATTTCAAAACCGCCGCCGGATTTGCGCGCCGCCTCCTGGAGCTCGGCCCGAAACCAGACGTCGCGCAGCAGGTCGCCGCTTCTTCTTGTTTTTATTTATTTTCCCCACGAATCAAAAGCATCATCTCGTCTTAACTCGTCCATTCCTACTGAGATTTTTTTTTTTTTTTTTTAGACTCGTAAAATTCTGGCGGCTTGTGAGAAGACCCTGACCGACGCTCACCAGCTGAACTACGACCCCCACAATCCATTTGATCTGTGCGCCGCCTCGTTTGTCCCGCTCTACCGAGGGCGCCCCGTTGAGAAGTGCCCGCTCTCTGGAGCATGCTACTGCCCGCCATACAAAGGGCAGATCTGCAGGATCACACAGGTGGGGCTGGTTTACTGAATCTAGAAATAATTTAGAGCAATTTAACAGGAAGACACCTCCAGGAGAATTAGAACCTGGCATAGGAAAGACTTTTTTTTTTTTTTTACAAGAAGCCATTTCTTAAATGGTTGTGTAACATTTGTGGCTCTAAACACAGTTTTGTTTAGGTGGAGGTAAAAATGAGCCCTTGAATCATAAAGGTTGCAGCTCCCTGGTTTAGATTATGGCATGGGAGGATAAAGTCAAGGAGAATCCTGTGGAAAAATTAAATAAATGCCAGTTAACTAAATAATAATTGTCCTTTTAAACATCAAAAATGTTAAGATGAATACTGTACAGTAGAGAGTTGTATTTATTTTTTCATTTTTTTAAGGATATAATTGGTTGTACTTCAAAATTTTGTTCATATTGTATTAAATATGATTTATTAGAATTCAATACAGATTTTAAATCTTGACAAGCTTGCATTTAGTTTTGGAATTGATCAGATTTACATATAAAATGGGGAAAATGATCAAGCATCTCAAAAGATTAGGGGATTCTTGCTTTAGTTTCCTCTCCTAACGTTCATTTTTGTGTTCCAGGTGACGGAGATTGGCAAAGACGTGATCGGTCTGCGTGTGAGCCCACTCCAGTTCCGCTAAACCAAGATGATGTTCCACAAAAAAAAAAAAACATCCAACATACCGTCAACTAGCTGGAAAAAAAAAGTCATTATGATGTTGACCGCTTGAGTCGAAACACTCTTTACTTCCTGACTTTCAAGTGAATTTAAAGAAAAACAGCTTGTCCTTGTTTGTGCTGCTGCTTCAATACTCTAGTGGTTTTTCGTCTTCTTCTTTAAACCTATATAGATGTTACTGTTCTCTTTTGAATAACGTGGAACTGCTCCTTGCATCTGAAACTATAATAAAAAAGCCTGATGGTGACCAGATTCAGAACCACATTTTCTTGCTGTGTTTTTGTTTAGTCAGATGTGGTGAAACTGTGGGTAATGAAACCCCAGTTTAGCGGGTTGTACTATTGCAAAGAATTGGTTTGTGAAACTTCACAATTAAGACCATTAAGATTTCAGCTGAAAGTGGGTTCAATTAAAGGAATATCATTAAATATTTAAAAAAACAGTATTATATTTTTATCCCGTCGCTTTTAAGAAATAAAGTTATCTTGGACAAAGAAAAGACTAAAGAAACATTGTTTTTAATTTAGGATTGTAGCTCGTTTTCCTTTAGGAAAGCGGAAGCAGAATCCGGAACCCGGATGTTTCCCAGATCCTCACTTCCGGTTGTGTTTGCCTGCTTTATAAACCAGGAAGATGGATTTGCAGTCCAACAAATGGATTGTATCTTTGGCCTTATGTTTGATTTTCGTTGGTAAGTTGAATTATTAGACTGTAGGCATATATGTCTCACTAGCCGACATCTGTTTGGTCTCTTATTGGGTTAGCTTTTGTTTGTGCGCTAGCTAGCTAGCTGGATGCTAGGCTAAGCCACAGCCAAACCCTCCCTGCTCGCCTTTAAACTGCTTTCTTATGCACGCTGGAGAAACCCGTTCACAACTTAAAGTAATTTTGTTTTATTTACATCAACACGAGGATAAAATTTGCCATGTATCGTCTTGTCAAAGGTCAGAGTTGACGATTGGAGTCGATGCTGAAGTTAGCTTATATTTCGGTAGCTTCAATGGCGACCATTAGGAAGCATCGAATCAGAAGCCAACTTCAGCCCGTCCTCAGCGTGACTGCTCGTGATTTTTTCCCCCCTGTCGTGGAGATTTACTCCCACGATCCCACACTGAAGTTTGTCTATTTAATATAAAAGTGGCCATAAATGCCTAAAACTGTGAAAACTTGGAAAACTCACCTATATAGATAAAGGTACTAAAATATTTAACATAAATGAAGTTTAGGAGTTTATATATGTGTATTTTGTCACTGTAGCAACAATGGAAAAAAAACTGACAAATGTATTACTATTATTATTAATAGTAATAATATCAACCAGAGGTATGGAAAACATAATTAAGTAAACAGGCATAAATTTCTGAACTGCTATTTCATTTCATTTTTCAGTCCGTCTGCTTAGATCTGTTTGTTTTTCTACTGTTTTGTGATTAAACTATTATTTTTCTTGTTATATAAATGTGTATTTATATCTGCACAGATGCTTGAAGGTGTCTATTGTGAACCAACATCTGAACAATTGCTACCTTCAATTGTAATTTGTGGTCGATGTGAATTTATCTCTTTATTTATATTAGGAATAAAATGGAAATTCATGTGCTATCAGATTTTATTTATATATATATATATTTGGAAGTTATAAAAGAAAGCTAAATCAAGGGGAAATACATGATACACGTATATTCTATTATGGCTCATATGAAAGGTAGCAAGTGAGTTAAAAATATCACCCACTATGATTAAAGATCCCTTGTTTAGTTGACAAAATTATCTTTCCGTCTGTTCGTTCATGCAGTTTATATGTCTGGCTCCATATTTTTGCAAAATCTTCTTTAAATTTATAATTATGTTTTCTATCCTTAAATTTGATAACTCAGTGAATGCTATAAAAACAACAGCTACCCTATATAATGAAATATTGATTTACCTTTCGGACGTCATTCTTTGTTTAAACTATTTACACGTCTGTTTATATATTATATATGTAATAAACGTTTAAAAACTTGAATTGTGTGTTTTAACTCAACATTAGTAATATCATAAATAGTCTTTACTTTTATATGATGTAAACAAAGCTGAGAAAAGGCTTTTAAATTAAAGGCTTTCTGATCATCACTTTGTGTTTGTTTTTTTTCCTCTAGTTTCAGGTGTCAGTTGTAATTCAGTGCAAAACAAGATTTATATCAAGCTCAACTACACCGTGCCATGCGTGCGACTTCTTAATGCGACTCATCAAATCGGCTGCCAGTGTGAGTATTACAGCACACGTGTGGTTTTACCAGTTGTCACCAGAACCAAGTGATCTGGTTAAAAAGTCAGAAAAAAACTTGTATTGTGAATCAACCTTTTGCACTGTGCACTTTTATGTGATGTTGATTATTTGTATTTGGTTAAAAACTCAACTTTTAAGTAGTGCGTGGCCTTACATCATATCCTATCTTCTATAAACATTCTTGTCGAGTACTTCATAGATATCCATGTCTTTAAAAGGTCAAAAGACATTTTCCAAACTAGATTAATTGAAATATTTTTTTATATAACACTTAAACAAGAGAATAATTCACACCAATCCAACCATACATGCATTCCAGTTTATCCCAGTTATCAAACAAGTAACCAAGCCAGAACATTTTAATGTTGGCTTAAAATGTTTTCGAGCCATCAATCAAATTGCAGAGAGAGACGTTAGCTTGACTTTGCGGCCATCCCTCATACCGAGCATGCATGTGGCCACAGTGGAGAGGGAAAAGACAAAAAGAAACAGATAAATTGATGTAGATTTACTTTCTGAGTACAAAAAATGGCAGTCAGGAGGGGTGTTCAGTGTTTCCTTCGGCAGGTTAAGTCTGAAGCTGCAGAATTACATCCTAGTCCTTTAGGATTAGACTGAATTCTTGTCAGATCGGGCTATACACTTTAGTGTATAGCCCGATCTAGTCCACGATTAGAGTATTTAGCTATTAGATGAGCTAACTAATGGGTAACTTATAGCTACATTTTGTGTTAAATCACCCTAAATAGTGAAATGATGCTCGATCCTGGCACAAATCAGTATCATCAAGTTTAGAAATCGTGGATACGCCTGATGAAGATGTTAAGAAAAGGATTATTAAAACAAATCAATCTTTCCTTACAGTGATTTTCCTAAAAATCCCAAATTTAAATGGTTATTTAGTAGCTAAATAATAGAGGTTAAGTTGTTTAGGTTTTTCCATTTTACAAAATAACCAAAGCCGCGTTACAAACAGTTCCTAAGGTAAAACGCTTAAAATGTTTTGTTTCAGTTTTACTCGATCACTGTCTCTGGGAATTTTTTGCCGCTCTTCCAATATACAGCAGAAAATAGTGTTAAAGAGAAAATACAGCTAATCCACCTCATTTGCCTTTGTCGTTTCGTTTTAAATCTTCGTCTAGTTGGCAAAGACGTGGGAGTATCATCCTTTCCAATTCTTTAGTCCGGTTCCTGATCCAGGAATCCTTATTTTCGGTTATTTGAGCCTTGAGAATGCTAATCAGTTTCTTGCAGTTTAAAAAACACTCACTTTGTGCTACTTTTATGCATCTAACAACAGCCTGAAAGTTTAAAAAACAGCCCTGAAAACCATTTAGCAACTCAAAGCAGCTATTTGTCCAAACATCCAAAACCTCGAAAAAAACTATGAACAGACGTCTAGAAAAAAAAGAAATCATCTAATTTGACAGAGTTACTCCAACATGCATCATTCCAGGGTTCAAATCAGGAAATGTCCTAAAAGATAACTTCTTATAAACTAGGACCGCACTATATGTTGTGAACATAACAATATCCCAATCAAAAAGACCTGTTTGGAGTGCAGTGATTTCTTCCTCATATATTTTATGAGCTCTTTTTCTGATATTTATCTAGAACGAGTCTGTAAAGGCTGTAAAAGCTCACGGCGAACACAAATGACACAACAGCAAATATGCTACAGGTTCCAGAGAGTTAGAATTAGAAAAAGAGGAACAAAGAAAACAGGAACACATCCCACTTGATGTCGGAATTGCAAGATTGTCTAATGATGTGCAGCCCTAGTATAAGTCTAATCTAATAAAATGATAAAATAGTAATCATGAAAGTCTGGGAGATGAGAAATGTACTTTAGGAATGAAAAAAAAACGCACAGGTTGACGTATTAGGTGTTTTATTTAATGGGTGTTGTTGAATACTGGGGGGGCCAAAATGTGATTGGACTTGGTCCAGCGATGATCTCACTGCTGCTCCATCGTCTTCGTGGTTGCTGTGGGCTTTTAGTTTTTATTTTTTACACAGAAACCAACACCTGTGTGGCTTTAAAGATGAAACGGAACAAAAAAATGATTGTTTCAAGATGAAAATCCTGCAAAAAAAAAAAAAAAAAAAAATTTAAATCCTCCCAATTCCTGAAACCTCCTTGAGTTGAGCTTTATGGATTTCCTACTTTGAAACCTTTCCAGTAACAGAACCGATTCTGTTGGTTAAAAAATCGGCTTTTTTGGGACATTTATTGTGTTTCAATCATTTTTTTGTAACGTCGTTTGACTTTTAGCATCGTTATCGGGGGATGTCGGAGTTCTTCACGTTCTCGAGTCGGAAGAAAACCTGGACTGGGTGCTTCGCTCGGGTCTCCACCCTCCTTACATGGTTATTCTGGAGTCGTCGCTCTTTAACAGGTAGAGTTCCTAGAAAAACGACTCATTATTAAAACTGATTAAGAGGATGGCTTATGGTAAAGTGTGAGTAAGTTTATGATGCGAATATTCAGTAAAAAGTCGTATAATTTACGGTAAGTTCTTCTGTTTGACTGTACAATCGTGGCTTATAACAAATAAAAAACATCAAATTCAGTTTCTAAGAAATGTGAATATTACATAGAAGTGACAAAAAGAGGATTTCTATTCAGAAATGTCTGCCTGCTAAAAAGTACGTCCATATACTACATGGTACATGCTCTGAGTTTTAGGTTGGGGCTCCTTTTGCATGAATTACCGTATCAGTGGAGCTGGCTTTAATGGTGGCTTTCAATCACATACGTAGTTGATTCTTGTAACTTTTTTTAACACAAATAATAATAGCAATAATAATTAAATAAGGCACTGCTTTTTATGCCAGTTTTGGAAATTAAACCAGCATCTTTGTGAAGTCCGTCGGCACGAAGAAGGCGGAAGTCCTCTAAAGGATCCTAAAAGACCGTCGGCTCCTCGTGGCTGACTCCGAAAGCCTGAGAGTTTGGCGTCTTGATTTCCAAATAAAATGTTAAATTTAAGAGACACAGTCTTGTTCTTTTTCTCCTCATCCCACTTAGCAAAGTCATTCAAATATCCCTGGTTCTGGATTGTCCTAACAGCAACAATGTGACAGTTGTAGCATCTCTGCCGATTGTGCATGTCCCACTTTTTTCTTCCACCAAACTTTTGATTCATGTTTTCAAATTAAAGCCTTTAGTACCTCACCGTGTTTCCATCCTGTTGTCTTTTTTTAAAATGTCTCAAAGTAAAGAGAAAAACAACCTGGCTAAGGGAACGCTACATATTGCTGTAGCAAACAGGAAGTTGCGTATTTTGAATTTTTACTGTTTTTTTCTGGCACTCTTTAAAAAGCTCGGCTGATGACCTTCAGTTTCAGGTTTACTAGTTATTTGCACTGTTTTAATTGTCTTAAAGATGTGTTTTCATTAGTTATAAGCCACTCCCATTAAAATATGTTACTTTGCATTTAATTCAGCTGCCTAATATCAGATTTACACTTTTTTTAATCTGAATTGCTGAATTCCTATTAACTCATTCATTTTTTTTTCTTTTGCCTCAGAAATGTTATGATGAAGCTAAAGAACGGCTCGAGCCGGGTGGCCGGCGTTGCCGTCGTGGCGCCCAGCGCGAATCCGCCGCAGGGCTTCTCGCCGCACACTCGCTGTCCCAACGAGAACTCAGGTGGGTGGAGATTCAAGATGAGGCTTGCTGCCAACAGTTACCGCGAAGTTTACCACTACTTTGGTTGAACCCTGAACCCTTTAGCACGTGTGCAGGGATTTGATTTGGTTAATTGCCCAAAATGAGTTTAACACACTTATAACATAAAAAAGTAAAGAAAAATACAGGATGCGATCCTTTGCTGTCCCAGAATTCATGTGAATGCAGCCAATTCTGGATTTACTGGAGAGACATTAGTTGATTAAAGTTGTAGCAGCCTTCGACGTCCAACATTAAACCATCTCTGATGGTTGCAGAGTTTTATTTTGTCCCTTCCGAGCGTTCGTGTTACTCCTTGTATCTGTTAAACGTTTTCCCGTCACTGCTCTCATGACACAAACCTCGCTCCTGCTGCCATTGGATGCAAACCTCTGCAACACTCTGAGAAGTAGAGCAGCTGAGCTTAGGTCAGCATGGGAGCTTAAAAACGTATCTGTGCGTTTTACGTCCATTTTTAAAGCACAGACAAACTTCCATTTGCCTAACTTACCTTAACTCAAATGCTTCATGTTGATTAGGTGATAATGGACGATCGATTTTCTGCTCGATTTGAAGCGCGTTTAAATTTAAGCATGCATGCGCATTCTACGTCGGCTTTGCGTTAGCCGCCTTAGCAAGCTACCGTGTAGCGTAGCGAGTCTCCCAGTCCTCTTAGCAGAGGCGGAGCTAGAAGGGGTGCCGGGGTGACACCGGACCCCCCAGAAATGTTCATATATCCACACACACAATGCAGTTATGCTAGCTAATATGTGTCATAGGTTACATTTAAATTCAATCAAAATATAATTCATTCTAAAAGCCTAAAATATACAATAATAATCATTTAATATAAAATAAATAGGCAGTTTTTGTTTTTTTGTGGGTAGATCCCTTAGGATTGGTCGTCTTTTAAGTAGCTCGCAAGCTGGTAAAGTTTGGGCACCTCTGGTCTAAATTTATTTTAGTTCTCAGTCTTCCTCTTTTTCGGGCCGCTGGTTTGATTCTCTCTGCGTGTAGATTTCTGATGCTGATGCGTTTGGGAAGGGTACAGTTTGGGCTTTAATCGCCAAGGCTGCCTTTCTGCGCTTTATCGTCGCTGATGTTGCAGCTACCTAAACTTGTAGACGTAGAGAGTGTGGGTTCTTTTCTTCAGGCGAGATCGTTCTCGTTTATAGAGATATGTGACAAGCACAAACTGGTTCATGCACATCGTAGAGTTTAAATGGATTTAGCCGGTTTTTGTGATTAGATTGGTACAAAAAAAACCAGCTTCCTACCTGTAACCCTCAAGGTCATTTTGATTAAAGTCAAACAAGTTGAAGTATATTCTGTAAATATATTTGTTTCGTCCCGTCTCCTTAGGCGTGTACTCCGACGACTACGGTCCGGATCTGGCGCACTGCAACGGCACGGTGTGGAACCCCCTCGGCAACGGTTTATCCTACGAGGAGTTCGACTTCCCTATATTCTCTCTGAAAGACGACAACGACACGCAGCTCATACGGCAGGTAGGACACAGCAAAGTGGAAACAATTACCTGACTGGCGTGGAATATCGAACCATGAATCCCAAATAAACGACCTTCGCCGCGTTAACACGCAGCAGATTCACCGTGTATTCTGTGCCAAAGCCGAGCAGTGAGCATAATTTGACAGAATATGTCACACTTAGCGCCGTTCAGCCAGGTGGCTAATCAACAGCTAAACTCTCAGGTCCGTCAGTATACTATAGTTGAACCCTAACGATTGATAATTAAATGCACTGAAACTATAAGTAGTATCTGTATAAACCACTGACTGTGGGGCCTTTTTTTTGTTTTTTTACAGATTATTAAAGCATTTTTTATTCAGTTTATTATTTATCCGCTTATTAAAAGCTTAAGATCACACATTTTAACCTATGTTGTCTTTCTATTAAATGAAATCATCTTAAATATGATGGCAGAAACGTTTAGCAGACACCAAAATAGTTCCTCACAAAGATGAGCAGATATTTCTCCAGATAATTGAACATTTTCCAGCTTTTAAAACATCTTCAGGCCACTGCCAACATTAGCATGCGCTCCTGTGTCGTCTTGCGTTTTCAGTTCGATTTTACTGATACAAATTCTTTGTTTAAAGTATTTAGTCTGCTTTAAAACAAAACAAAAAAAAGAACTTATAACAACATTCAGATTGAATGTATTTCAACGTATTTTATTAGGATTTTATTGGAAAGAGTTTGATCACGAAAAATATAATCACCGGTTTTTGTTAAAAGCTCTTAAGATGAAGTCGTCTGATTCGAGTTTTTCTGCAAGCTGAGACTTTTATTTTCCTCCACTGGCAGCTACTGGGGGCTAGACGATAAACTTTGACCTCTGGCACACTTAACTACCTTTGTTTCAGCCTGTTTGAAAGAAATCTGTTGAAGTCTCATAGAGTGTTTTCTTTCTCCTGGTTTTAAAGCAACAGTAAGTAACTTTTGTCATAAAATATTTTCATAGCTTTTGTGATCATACGTCGACCTACAGCGACGTTGAATGGCGTCTCTGTCATGGCCCGAGGGGGTCTGTATCTCTTTATGTTAAAAAATATATACAATTTAAGAGGAAAATATAATATATATGATCTCCTATGAAGCCTCTTTTGCAATCCAGTTATTTTTCGGTTCATCGAAAACACAGTTAACAGATTAGCGTCACACTAGATTTATATGATTTTTGTTGTGTTTAATTTTTACTGAAACTGCTGTTTGTGTGATTATTTAATGTTTTATTAACAGAACACTCAAACCGCAGCTTGTTTGTGTGATTAGCTGTGCAAGTTTTCTCTTTTGGAAGAAAGAGATGGGAATAAAAAGCGCTTTGTTCCTGGACGATTCATTGATAAAGTATTCCACCAATTAATCTGCTACCAAATTAATCGCCGGCCGCAGCCGCAACATGAATAAACCGACATTGCAAAGTCAGAAGCAGGTGAAACGTTTGCGGTTTTCTTCCTTCTCAGTGCTATGCGGACCACAACCGTCCCGTGAACGGCAGCGACCCTCAGTACCCTCTCTGCGCCATGCAGCTCTTCTCCCACATGTCGGCCGTCACCAACACGGCTACATGCATGCGGAGGAACAGCCTCAGCTTCAGCATGAGCCCAGGTGATCTGGGAGCATCTCAAAACTGATCTACTGGTACCGTGAGAGATATTTGGTAGCGACTGATTCATTAACAGAGGTGGGAAGAGTACCCAGAAATAGCAGAAGGAGCACTACTTCAGCACATTTTTACTCAAGTCAAAGTATAAAGTAGTTATTTAGGAAAGTACGCATTTATAGTAAACGAGTGTTTCCTAAAAAAGGAACGAGTATGGAGAGAAATACGTTGTGTGTAAATTCTGGACTATAATGAAAAAAGCTATGTAAAAAAATAGACATGATTACAAGATAAAATCCACTTTTTCGGTTGATTTTTTTAAATATAAAACCTACAAAACAGGGTCTTAATGCATTATTATTTAAGAATATGGGGAAAAAACATCATGTTGACTGTATGTTGTTGTTCTCCACCCACAGAGGTGGGTAAAATACTAAAAGATGCACTACTTTAACATTTGTTTACACAAATAAATGTATAATCATGTAAGGAAATTACTTCTTAATAGTAAAAGAGTGTTTCCTAAAAAGGCTTCTCAAGTATTGAGTAACTAACGATGTTAGAAATTGTAACGATATGTGTAAACTCTGGACTATAATGAAAAAACTAATGTAAAAAGATAACATGCATATTTCCAGTTAACTTTTCTTTTATAAAACTCTTACAGTAAGTAACGTATTAGTATTTTAGAACATGTTAAAGTACTTGTAGGGAAACGTTGACTGTGTGTTCTTGTTCTCCAAAATGGCACAAAAGAGCAGGAAGCAGGTGGAAAATAATAAAACTCCAAAGTTTGTGGAGAAACATGAAAACCAAATTCCACATAAACTGTAGGTCTGTGTCTGATGGGTTTTTGTTTAAATCCTGCTCGCCTAGTTCTGCGAGGTGGAATAAAATAAGAGAAGCAATACTTTACGATAATGTTACCAAAGTATAAATGAATATTAGTACATTTTTCCCCACATTTTACTCAAACAAATGTATGTGGATAAATTGTATTAGTCACGGCTCAACTATGTTCATCTGTTCTTTGTCAGTGATGTGACGTGGTGAGAATAAGCTTGGTTTATTGATGATTATTACATTCTTATCCATTATTATTCTTATAGATATGGTGTGCGATCCCTTGAGCGACCATAATATTTGGGTTCCTTCTAAACCCTTGAACACGACCAGTAAAGGCCACAAGGCTGGGGAGAGCATGGTCATCGCAGCAGCCAGGGTGAGTGTCTGAGTTCAAGGAACACAATTGGAAATGCTTTATTACGTTTTTCGCTGATTTCGCTCGCATGCTGATGCTCATGAGAGAGGCGGCTGCTGTCGTATGACCACAAACCTGAGTTCAGCACCCCACCAGGAAATCCTTGATTCCGTGGTGAATTGTGCTGCATGTGAAAAAAGTACGAAAATATGCGCAAGAGAATAAACCTGCTTCTCCCACATCTAGTATGCAGCAAACATGACATAACATAGCAGCATAGCTGAGCCAGTTATTTAGTCCCGTTATGCTAACTTGGAGTCTTGGATTTAAGGTCATCTATAACGTAGTATGAGCAAAATATGAACATTGCTTAGTTCTGAAATCCAGAATCTGTCTAAGAACAAAGCCATTTGTAACTAACTTAAAGCTCCTGTAGTAAGGAGCTGGATCAACTTCAGTCCATTTGCTTTTATTATTTTACGGGGCAGATCTGACACAGATCTGCATAACTAACTAAATAACAGGACTCAAGATGTATATCACAGATATCTGTCCTACGTTTAGACAGGACAAATCATCCTAATACCAGACATCTAACATACCCATGTGGCCCAGACACACTAAAACAGACAAATAGAAAATAACTACAACATAACAATAAAATAAATACATGCACATTACCAATTGACTTAAAATTTAAATACATAAACTTAACCAAATAACACAGCATTTTAGGTCAACTCACAGAACAATAACAGCTTATAATTGAGTGAAATAGGGAACTAATTTAATTAAAATTAAATGAAATTTAAATAAGAAAAAAATAATTTATTTTATAAATATAATTATTCTATACTTATTTTATAAAAATTTTTTTTTTTAATAAAATGCTTGTTTTAAAAAATGTTTTATTTTGATTTTATGAAAATAAAAATAAAAATGTTCAAATAAAGTTTTATTGTTTTGAATAATTTTATTTTTATCTTATAAAATCAATTTTTTATCAAATTTGTATTTTTTGAATAATTTTATTTATTTTTTAAGTTTTTTTAATTTAATTGAAATAACTAAAAATTTAGAGTACATAAGAAAAGAAAGGATCAGGGTATATTTGATCAGTATTAAATTAAGTAATATACCTGATCCTTAATGCCAGTTTTCTTCTTAACATTTTCTCTAATCTGTACAAACCGTAGCATCTTCATTTATGTCCAGAGTGAGAATTAGCTGCAGTGAGATGAATATTAGAAATATTTGTACATATATTTGCACTACAAATTGGCATGCGTCCTGCATTTCCCAGAATGCAACCGGTAGCAAGGGAAATTACTTGCAGACTAAACGTGTGTTAAAACAGGATTGTGCATTATTGTATTTTGCTGTATTTTTGGTTTGAATCATGATTTATCATCACTAAAACTCTAAGAATTATTTGTTCTTCAGCCGGAATATAAATTATAAGAAAATATGAATAAACTGTGGTGAGTGTGACAGTTTAATGGTGGAAATTGGACAGAAAGCTGGTTTGTATTTGATTCGTTTTCGGTCATTTCATGGTAAATATTGCTGCTCTACAGGTGACGGCTGTTCGATCTAGCCTCATATAGTAAATAAATGCTTTTTCCTCTTGCTTTCATGTCTTCAGCTGGACAGCCGGTCGTTTTTCTCCGAGACCGGTCCCGGCGCAGAGAGCGCGGCGTCAGGCCTCGTCGCCCTGCTAGCGGCCGCCCACGCGCTACGAAACGCCACTCAGGAGACTCTGCTCAACCGAACCATCTTCTACACTTTCTTTCACGGGGTTGGTTATTTTTTTGTTTTTTTACATCACCATGTTTGATTTTCTTTCTGTTAAATTAAAACACTTTTTTATTTGTTATTTGTTTTTCAACCACAGGAAACGTTTGACTACATAGGCAGCTCGAGAATGGTGTACGATATGGGGAGGAATCAGTTCCCTATAAATCTGGACAATGTTCACTCTGTGCTGGAGGTTGGACAGGTAAGTTTTGGTTGATTTGTTTGTTTATTTTATTTTATTATCTCATAGGTTGTGAGGACTCAAAAGCACCACTGTCTAGTTCTGTATTTTTCCAATCTCTTAACCCCAACTTTAAAGGTTTAACTTCTGTTTATTTTTAAACTTTTAATATAAGGGCATGAAATAATAATAATAAAAAAGCACAACCTGTAGTTACGCTAAATTTGGGGCTCTCCATTTAATTTTGAAGACAAGATAAATGTCTTTTGTCTTTACACTGATATATATTGAAATTTGCGGTTAAAGAAAGACAACGTTGGATGCTGCAGCAGTGTGTCTGTGTGGGCTTGTTTATTTTATATCACTTCAATGTATTTGGATTCTGCATACCTCATAAAAATAATATTAATTAATGAGTTAACCTAATGTTGATTGGTCTTAATAATAGATAAGCAGCATTTATATAATATGCTGAACTAAAAAAAGATGCAGCATATAATTAAATTGAATTAGTTACTTTATCAGCGGTGGCTTTCGTACGTTATTACTAAACATATTAATATAATGCAAAAAAAAAAAGGATAAAAAAAAAAAATGTGAAACATCTTTTAAATACAGTTAAGCTAAAGATGAAGCTCTCGGTTGTCATTACAATAAACAATACCAGGGGTGAGAGCCGCACTTTGGCTTTCTGCCTCTATGGTCGCTTGAAGAAATGTTAAATTAAATGCATTAACTCACTAAACCCCTCAACTGTACTTAATCCGATCGCATATATTTATTACAAGATAACAAACTTTTTACGTAACGCTTTTCACGTTCCAAAAATCCTCAAAGATTGTTGAGACCTTTTTAAACATGAGGTTGATTAAGTGTTTGCATGGTTAATGTGAATTAAACGGTTATTGTTATGGTGAATCCTGTTTTCCAGGTGGGATTGCGCTCCAGCTCCAACATTTGGCTCCACACGGATCCTGTCTCTAGAAGGAACAGCAGCGTTGAGGAGGAGGTTTGAGTCATTTCGCTGTTCAGATATAAAGCTAAAGCTCTTGTTTAAATAAACAACCTCATCGTCAACCTTTATTGATCTTGCTTTGGTTAACAGCCTCATCTGCAACCTTTATTGATCTTGTTTAGGTGAACAGCCTCATCTGCAACCTTTATTGATCTTGTTTAGGTGAACAACCTCATCATCAACCTTGATTGATCTTGTTTTGGTTTACAGCCTAATCCCCAGCCTTTATGGATCTTGTTTAAGTAAACAATCTCATCTCCAACCTTTATTGATCTTGTTTAAATAAACAACCTCATCGTCAACCTTTATAGATCTTGTTTTGGTTAACAACCTCATCTCCAACCTTTATCTTGTTTAAATAAAAAACCTTATCGTCAACCTTTATAGATCTTGTTTTGGTTAACAGCCTCATCTACAACCTTTATTGATCTTGTTTAGGTGAACAACCTCATTTCCAACCTTTATTGATCTTGTTTAGGTGAACAACCTCATCTCCAACCTTTATTGATCTTGTTTAGGTGAACAACCTCATCTCCAACCTTTATTGATCTTGTTTTAGTTAACAGCCTCATCTGCAACCTTTATTGATCTTGTTTAAATAAACAACCTCATCGTCAACCTTTATAGATCTTGTTTTGGTGAACAACCTCATCTGCAACCTTTATTGATCTTGTTTAAATAAACAACCTCATCTGCAACCTCTATTGATCTTGTTTAGGTGAACAACTTCATCTCCAACCTTTATTGATCTTGTTTAGGTGAACAACCTCATCTGCAACCTTTATTGATCTTGTTTTGGTTAACAGTCTCATCTGCAACCTTTATTGATCTTGTTTAGGTGAACAACCTCATCATCAACCTTTATTGATCTTGTTTAGGTGAACAACCTCATCTGCAACCTTTATTGATCTTGTTTTGGTTAACAGCCTCATCTGCAACCTTTATTGATCTTGTTTTGGTGAACAACCTCATCTGCAACCTTTATTGATCTTGTTTTGGTGAACAACCTCATCTGCAACCTTTATTGATCTTGTTTTGGTTAACAGCCTCATCTGGAACCTTTATTGATCTTGTTTAGGTGAACAACCTCATCATGAACCTGCGCACTGCTGCTGTTGGCTTGAATGTCTCTGTGGAGGAACCCAGCGCCTCGCAGCCGCTTCCTCCCTCGTCCTTCCAGAGGTTCCTGAAAGCTCGGCTGTTTCCTGGCGTTGTCGTTGAGGATCACAACTCTTCTTACACCAACATGTATTACTGTTTTATAATAACATCTTTTTGAAACTGGAATAGGAGCGATTTTCAGTTAAATTCAGCACTGGTTTGTGCTGATTTGTTTCCGTGTGCAGGTATTACCAAAGCATGTTTGACAACGCGGAGAGTTTGAACATGGTGTACCCTCCGAACCTGACGCCAGAGGAGCAGCTGAACTACGTCACCGACACTGCAAAGGTAACCATCCTTTCAATTACCATCTATTCATTCATTTATCCATCCATCTACCTTTCATCCTCCTATCCATCCATTCATCCGTCATTGCAGATGCCAATAGGCAGTCAATAGATCTATTCCATCATTGGTTTATTGATCATTTCATCTTTCCATCCACCCACCTCTGCATCCATCTGTCTTTCCATTCATTCAGTCATTTATTCAACTGTGTATTCATGTATCCATCTGTCATTGTATCTACTGTACATTCTTATTATTAATTTAACACTTTGTCTTTACATTCATCCACATGTGCATCTTTTCTTTCTTTCATTCACTCATTTATCTGTCTGTCGTTATATCCGCATACTGATGCATTCATTGATTGTTTCATTCGTTCATGTGCTTTTAAATGCAACTGTCAATCAGTCCGTACATTCATTCATCCATCAAACCATTTAAATAACTGTTCATTTGTTCATTCAGATTTTTATCCAATAAATTGTTTGTCCATCCATCTAATAAACCACTTATTTACGCATTCATGCATTCGTTTTTTTATCTATCCATTCATTTTTCTGTTCATTATTGAATCATTCATATGTTAATGAATCCATTCTGTCATTCATCCAACTATTATACAGTTTGATCAATTTATTCATTCACCTGTTTGTTTGTTTGTTTATTAATTTACTCATTTATTTATATGTTTAACAATTAATCTGTTTATTTGTGCATCCATTAAACCCTTAATCCATTCATCTCTTCACTTGTTTATTCATTAATTCATACATTTATCAGGTCCATCCATCCATTTATTGCTGTTATCTGTCAACCGTTGCTGAGCCTCAGCTTTAACCTGATTTATCTTCTTCTTCTTCTTCTGATGCTTCGTCAGTCTCTGGCTGAGGTGGCGACCATGTTGGCTCGAGCTCTGTTTGTTCAGGCTGGAGGAGAAGAAAGTCAAACCCGCTGGATTAAAGCAGACGACCTGATGGTGAGACTGACGCGCATCGGCGTTCGACCTCAAGTGAAATTCATCTTTCTAGTTTTTTTCAACATCATGTTTAGTTTTCATCTTTTTAAAAGTGTTACAGCAAAGAAGAAAAGGGTACATCTAAAAGAAATTAGGTTCACCTTGAAAGTGAATTCGTGTCAGTAATTGTCTTAAAGACAAATTAAATTTTGGGAATAAATGCACTGGCCGATACATTTTTAATGTTTACACCTGCAGATTCAACAATAACTTAACTTTAGTTAACTTATTTTCTTAAGTTTTTCTAATTTTGTGATTCTTATTTTTTATCTTTTTTAGGTTACGATCTCAGAATACCTGTGCTTGGCATTTTAACAATACAGATAAGAAATATCAGTAAAGAAAAAGTAGAAAACGTCTCCAATTATAGAATTTGTTTAGGGTTTACCTTTTTTTTTTAACAAAATTTTCTATTTTAAAAGGCTCTTACAGATCTGTTTTAGTACCTTAGCTGTTTTGTTACAAACTAATTCTGGCATCAGACATGCAGGAGGCACGAGGGAACGTAAAATGTTATATTTTCTCATTTGTCTTAAAAGATATTTTATTTTCTCTCAGGTGAGCCGGATGCTGTACAGTTTCCTTATATCGTCCAACAACTCCTGGCTCCAGGAGATCGTGACCTCAGAATCAGCGGCCTCTCTCAGTAAGTTAGCTTTGCTTAGCCCAAAATTCATGGCGTCACACTCCTCCCAAAAACCTACATTAGCCTATTAAGCTATCATAATAGCACATTTATTAGTGTGGGCTCTTCCATTTATTGGCTGATCCTTGAATGCAACTCAATAGAAAAAAGACGAAGAGGTAAAAACTCACCATCTGACATTAATACACAATGATAAACACAAGAAATACAAGTAATGCACTGTCACACACCTGTTCAGGGGATGTCCCCTGAAACTAAAAATGACTTTAAAGACACGGAACATTTCAAACTTATAATGAAAACACAGAAAAATGCTTAATTATAAATAATATTTTGTTAATAAGTTTGTTTCCATTGCTTAATGAAGGGGTTTTGTCAGTTTCAGCAATAAAATGAACTTTTTGAGTTAACGTGATGAAATACAAATTTGTTTCACTACTCTGGATGTTTATTATACTTCCCAAACCCTTTTTTTTCAGGCAATAAGACTGCGGACTTCTACATCAGTGTGGAGCAGCAGACTAGTCTGCCGACTGTTCTCGTCCAGTACATGCTGGCTAACCTGACTGGGAGCACCGTCAACGTCACGCAAGAAAACTGCAAGAATCAGAGAGAGAACGAAGACGACAAGGAGAGCAAGCATGTGAGACTGCTTTGGTTCTGTCTTAAAGTAGAAAGAAATAACCTGTATTTTCCTGCCCATAAGAAATTAAGGCTAAAGCAAACGTGAGATGGAAACCTTGTAGATTAACGCAAAATGAAAACAGGAAATAGGAATGAGAGCGTATACGGCTCAGGAAAAAATTACAACATAAACACATGCTGTGTAATTAATAAAACAGCATATGCACATTCAAAGAGTTGTGCAGTTTGGTCGGGTGATTTTAAAACAAGCGCAAGAACATGCATGTATTCTTGTGCTTCATTATTTTGTCCCTGTGAAAACTAACGATACATTTGGATAAATTAATCCGTACACATTTCAATCCAATCAGCAATTTATGTGCATGTAAACATAGTTTGCTTCGTCCTTCTGTCTCCCATCATCTGTGGATAAATCAGGCCTCAGATAAAACGAAACTATATAAGGTAGCTTCTGGTAATCCAGAATTATTAGCATTTATGCTACTTTATTATAAAGTACTGGTTAAAAACATACAAAATTAAGAGACCTCAATGTGAGATTGTGAACATATACAGTTTCAATTTGTGAGAATCACTTAAGAGCTATTAAAATTACACGTTTTTAAATTCCACATAGGATGATTGTTTTCTTTTCAGTTGTAGAAACATGACTAGAATGATAAGATGAGTAAATATAAGTTTCAATAATCTGTATTTCTTAAAGTATGGGGTGCCGTTCAGGACAAAAACTATGTTCGTCTCTCACACTACAAAGTGACTAAATTGTTCACACGTACACTTTTAAAATAGCACACATGGATTCACTGTTTCCTCTCACATACCAAAAGTGACTCACTCACTCTAGCAACACTGAAATTGTGCATTATGCACTTATTAAAATAACACACACATCACAATTTTCTCACACTTGTGTGTGTGTGTGTTATTTTAAAAGTGTATATGTGAACAACTTAGTAACTTTTGCTGTGTAAGGGAAAACATTTTCATGTGTGTGTGTGTGCTATTTTTATAAGTATATATGCATCATTTCAGTGTTGTAAGAGTGAGTTAGTTACTTTTGGTGTGTGAGAGACAAAAGTGTGTGATTTTAATAGTGTATCTGTAAACAATTTGGTTTCTTTTGGTGTTTGAGAGAGGAACATAGTTTTTTTCCTAAATGGTGCCCCATATTAAAAAGTAA
>JAVLVB010000550.1:15773-25828 GCA_032876305.1 Orestias chungarensis | reverse complement strand
TTGAATTTGAGGGCGTGGCAGTTCCGATTGGGGGCGGGGCCTGTGCGACGGTTGTGGATAGAAAGTAGAAAGCGAGGAAAAAAAAGAAACCGCTCACCTGAATGGAGGATCTGGACCAAGTAAGTAGTTTTCGTGTTTGTTTGTTGTTGTCCTGCTGTGGGAAGAGTTCGGAGAGGTTCCGTGGACGTGGAGCGGCTCGGGTTCCGTGTTTCTTGTAGTTTTTTCCTGTCCGTGGAGGATCGGCTGAGCTCGTCCCGAACAATAGTTCTGCAGGACGCGTCGGCTCGTCTCCTACGGACCGCAGCGACCCTCATCGGGGCCGCCCCCTGCTTTTGACCCGTGGGGTGGGGTGGGGGGGGGCCCTCACGAGCCTACCGTGCGTCGGTTCCCACCCAGAACCGCGTTCTGGTTCGGGACCGGGAGGAAGGATGCGAGCGCCTCCCCTCCGACTGAAGGCCGAGAGGTTCGAGCTTCGTCCATTCATTTCCAGAGACACGTCCGGTTCTGGACCCGCAGAGAGAAAGGAGCCACATTTGGGTCGGGGCGCCCGTGGAGGGCCTGCAGGGGCCTCCATTGTCCCTCCGCCCCCATTTTACAGCTCCAGCTCTCTCGACTGACTCTCCCTTTGTGCATGCTGCAGGTTAGAGGAGCCTCCTTCTTCTTCTACGGTTTATTTCCAGTAGTATTACTGTGAATCTGCAGCAGGACAATAGAGAATTAGGCTCAGCTTCAATCATCTATTCAGCTATTCTAATATAACAGTTTCTACTTTTGCACAGAAAGAAATGTTGAAGAAAACGAAACATCTTTGCATTTAGACTTATATATGTGTTATTATTCATCTGTAGACACTTTAATTTATGGCTCACTATTTAGCAAGAGGCTAAATTTTCTCTCATCAACATGTTTAATTTGGAGTTTTTAAATTAAACCTTTTATTGTCTGTAATTACCTCTGTAACTGTTGCTTTGGGAATATCCACAGCTATCAAGTGAGAGCATTATTTCTACAGTGTAAGACATTAAACTACTTATTAATAACTGTTTAACATTTATAGGAGCTTTATTTTAAAGCAAATACTACTAAACATTTGTAAGTGTTTGCTCGCTACTACCAAATTATGGCATGCCTCAGTCTTTACAATAAATCTCATCTTGCATTCATAGGTTTTTTTTTTTGTAGTTTTTAATAAGTAATGTAATGTGTTGCTCTTTAAAATATCTACTTCCGTTACTCACAAGTCTAAATGTTATTCAGACAAATCGACAGGGAACATGTTTTAAAATGAGAGTTAAACTAATGTCATTAAACCCTGATCTGCATTTAAATGTCAAGTCGTCATTCACCTCGATTCCAACCCCTCAGTTGGTCAAATTTACAGATTAGCTCACAATTTAGACGACTAGTTTTTAAAACCGAACGTAAACTTAGTATGGATGTAAACGCACTCGGTTATTTAAAGTTATTGTTTTATTACCGTATTTAATACATTTTTATGCACCCATGTTGCTTTAGTCGATTAAGTTGAAATTTATTTAACTTTTTTTGTAACTTCTGTGGTAAATAACAGTTTTATTTTTTTACATATTTTGTCACATTACAAACACTTCAGTGTATTCAGCTCGTCTTAATTCTTCATCAAACCACATGTTACTGAAAACGCGGTTTACCCTGCAGTGTTTTTGAGTATTTCTCAACCAGCTTTCGATATTAACAGACCGAGATTTTTGTCTGTTCTTCGTAGATTAGCTCACGATAAATCGGATTAAATAGAGACGAAAGTCATTATTGATGATGCTCGTTTAGATTTAAGCATAAAGAGGGTTTCGATTAAGCTTCTCCACAACCTTCGTCTCTTATTAGGGATGCACAAAATATTGCAAATATGTCATCATGGGGAGTATTAGCGGCCTCAATCTTCAGTACGGTATTTTGTAATATTGTGCAGAAAAATGTAACTTTTTAAGGTATCGTACTATTTTCCATGATGCTGGTTATTCTATAATATTTTCTAAATAACTTTGAGGCGTTTATAGCGCAGCTGTAGTTACTCAAATGTGGACTCTGTTGCACTGCTTATTTAGAGCTATCAGAGTAAAAGAGGATAAATGCAGAGGAACTGTACGCTGTTCAAAGCAAAACAGTTTAAAAACTATTAATCTTACGAGCATATCCAGATACAAACATTAATTTTTTTGTTACTTCTAATACAAAACAGATATTAGAGTTTTTAGTATTGCCAGATATGTTATTAGCATGAGTCACAGATCATTTTACTGAGACAAATAGTCACAAAAACATAAATAAAAACAAAAAACTGTGATACGAATGTGGAAAACAGGGTCACGACTCTTATATTATTGATCAGTGGGTTACATAAATGTTAGACGTAAATTATATTCTACATTTTAAATGAATTTAGTATGAATATGTTAGAAGATTTGCTGCTTAAAATGCGAGATGAGCCTCGTCGTTCAAACCTTGGCAGAAACGTCTGTTCTTGTTTGTTTTTTCCTGACTTCATGTTGAAGTATTGTAACACTGGGGATGCCGCTGTGATCAGTGGGCGCTGAGTGCTGGATAGAAATATTTGGCCGTATTAAACGGCGGACCGGACCGCCTGTGTCAGCCTGTTCATAGCAGAGATCTTAGATTTTTTTTTTTTTACTGTTATATACTCGAGCGTGGGCGCCCCTTAAATCCTTTACTTGCATCACGTTCATGCTCTAATCTAAAAAATCTGAATGCTGCTGTTAGGGTGGATCATCAAACATCTTCGTATGTCTGCAGTTGTCCTGGACCGCATCCGTTTTGCTCTCTGAGCCACTTCCTGTCTCTCTTTCTCTCGTATCCGTAGTGCTTTAGTGGGATCATTAGATGAGTGCCTCTGGACACTTTTAAGACGAGACACCGGCGTGGAATGACTCTCACCGTGGGACCCTCTGACAGTCGGTTCGGTCGGTCACACCTGCTGGAGTTTCCTACGCTTCTAAGCTGACAGCAGCAGTTGCTGAGTTAGTTTCTCTCTGGGCTTTTTTTTTTGCCGCTGCTGCTGTCCCAGGGCGAACGTGGGTGGCGGTCGATAATCTATGTGCGCTGATGAGCCTCTTCCTCTGCTGGGGCCTGGGTGGGTGTGTGTTATTTTCACAGTTGGCCCGCCGAGTCGGACCCCGGTCATTTCAGAGATGTAACTCCCTGATAGCTGCTGTATCCGCGCCAAATTTGATGGCGGCTTCATTTCTTTCTTTCTTTCTTCCCCACTGCGGACGAAATGAGGAAGTAAAAGAGTAAAAATCTTATTTAGGAGGAATGCGCTCGTGCTGAGCCACGCATGTCATGTTTACACCTCATCATTTAGCTAACATTATTCACTTAAATCTTCGCTGCTTCTCTGTTAATCCTGTCGGACGTTAAGCGGATCCAACAGAACAAGATCAGTCGAAATGCTTAACCCGAGTAATATTAGGGGCGGTTAGTCCAAATTTGGTGTCTACAAATCACGCCTGCAGACAAATAAGTAGTGTAAGTATCTTTCCTGTGATCATTTTCTGTCAGGTCTGAGCTTTTACAGCCATGAAACTCTGAGCTCCTCCTGGCTAAATGTCAAAATACGAATTTTTGCACTTTAAACGGCCCTTTTTAGTGTGATTATTGTGCTCGCTGAGAGTGCAATGGTGATATTTGTGACGCATTGTGCAGCCTGACTAAGTTAATTAATAAAAATCTTTCATATTTATGGTATTTACTTCTATAGAGGGCTTCGAAGCACTTCACATTCAGGGTGTAGCCATTAACATCTATTTACTAGCTGTTTATTCGATTTAAAAAAGAATTGTTGTTGTTGTTATAACTCATGGTATCAAAGAATAATCAAAGGTTTGTTGTAGATGCCGAGGATGCTGACCAGGGATGGTCTCCTGTAGCAGTCTGTGTTCCTCAATCTCCAGATGTTCAAACGGGATCCAGTTTGCTAGCTAGCAAAGTCACATCCATGATAGATGGAACTATCTAACTTTTATAGCTCATGTTTGTACACTAGCTAATATGAGCTAATTGTAATAGCGTAGTCAATGTAAAGCATATAATCCTTTTGGTGGTTTTGATGAGTTTGTGTTTTTAGATTCTCTGGCTCAGGTCATACCCTGTCCAAGTTGGTCTGACCTGTTTGTACCTTTGTTTAATATTGAGGTTTGTTTTGAGAGACAAGTCTGCTGCTTTTTAAACAGGAAAAATGTCCAGTTGGTCAAAAGAAGTAGGACGTCCTATCAAAGAAGGAAGAATAAAAGATGCAGAAACAGTTTTTTATTTTACTGGTGCGTTCAGTCCAACTTGTGAGCATTGAGGACAAATTCAATGTTGAGTCCTGGTGAGTTCAGCCTAACTGGGCCAAAGGAGACACAGATGAAAAGGAAACCTAATACTTCCCACCAGCAGACCACACCTTTTGTAGATCAAGTGCTGTGTCTTATTCTCACTTTACATGCTTCCAGGAAAGATGGCCAACAAGTGAATTGAATAAATGGGCGTATGTAAAGAACAAAAAAGTGCGTCTGTTTACCTTTTAGCTGCCTGAATTTACAGCCCTTTGACATTTCTGGTCTAAAAAAACGACCTTTTTGTTTTCTTAAAGCCATTTTCTTTTGTTGAGTCTTGTCTTTGTTGCTGTGGGGAGCGTGTAAGCTTGAAGGCGGGCTCTGGTCACTGAGACTCGGCGCTCCGATCAACTTTCTGTTGCATCTGTGGCTCGTTGCTGTGAGCAGCGGGTCAAATGTGGATGCTGTGACGCAGCGTTTAGAGAAAACGAGGTTTATTCCTCTTAAAAAAAGCTGCTTTAGGACCAGCCTGGTGAATAAAAATGTCTGTATGAAGAGTACTGCGGTGTTAATTTACATTTGATCTTGAAGGTATCGCCTAATGTACCCAGTCCTGCTTTAGATGGACTTTGTTTTTCTTTCAAGAATATTGCAAGTTGATGGGTTTGTCTGAAATGTCAGGCCAGCTTTAACTGAGTTAGAGGTACGCATAATAGAGTTAAGGCAGCAATCAGCAAATATGGATTTTAAGATTTAATCTCCTGGCCTTCCATACATCAAACTGACAACGGTAACTAGCTAGAGCGTTTTCTTATTTATGATGGAAAAAATTAAATAAAACACTGATATTATCACAAGATTAATTAAAAAGTCACACGGCGTCCTGTTAAAAAACAAATCTGCAGGTTGCTTTGTGGTTGTAAACCATTTACACTGAAGCCAAAACTCATTACCTGTTGAATCGCTATAAAAAAGGTTTTTGAAAGCAGTTTTTAAAATCGTGACATGCCCGGATTTTGGTAACCGGCCCATCTGTTTAGTCTAATAGTTCTCACTTGGAAGTGTAGTAAGGAAAGCAAGTTACCTCCACTCTGGATCGCCAACCTGTGGGATTCCACAAGGTTCAGTCCGCGGTTCATATATTTTTTTATTTTGTTTTTAATCTGATGCCATAACTAAATGATTAATTTTTATGCTTTACTATCAGCTCTATTTTAAATTTTCGATTTGCTTTAGTTGGGTCTCAACCCAGATTATTCGCCAGCTTTTTGTCAACCCACAAGACTGAGACAATGGCTATAGGTACCTCGAAGCTAAAGCAACACTAAAGAAGTTTCAGTTGATTTTGGCGGCCCAGGGTGGACAAAAGCGGTAGGGTTTTTTGCCTGAAGGAAGACTACATTTCCCATGAGCACCGGCGCATAGCGTCGTAAAATCCTAATGTCCCGGTCGCCTGGAGTTACATTTCAGTTTCCAGTGTCTGTGTGAAGGATGAATAGTGATGAGGTGATGAATCTAATTGTGGCGAAATAATGTCAGATGATGATGTTGGAGATAAGAAACGGGGGAAGTGACGTATGCCGTAAAGCTATCAGCTGTAGTTGTTTTGTGCGACAGGGTTCCTACCACCGTCCCATAGGTTGCTTAGTGCCGGTTAAACGAGATACTGCTTCTTCTTCCTTTTCTTTTTTTAAACCAAAATTTGATCTTGTCTGCTTAATTTTATGAAACCAATCCCTAATAAAACAATTCTCCCGCAAACCTCCGCCGTTGGAAAAGTATTGTAGCCATACCACTAACGCAATCTAACTTGTGTGTTAATGTTTCTCGTATCTTATAACACCGGCTTCCAGTGGAGTTTAGGATCCAAATCAACCACACGTCTCTAAACTCCCTCGCTGCTCGTCATCGTCTATCTTGGTTTGGCTACTTAATGCAGGAATTTCAGATGTTTACCGTTAAATATGATGCTGGCATAGCACAGGTGTGTTCTTGCAGCGTCTTCGTGTTTCAGCGCTTTGGATCACGGCCAGAGATTTTGCAATCAGCACTTATTACCTAATTATTGTTTTCCCCGAGTCTGCTAGAAAAAAACATTGATCTTGGACACAGATGTTATTTCAGCCAACTCTCAGCTGAGCGTCCCTTTAATTAAACCGTGCTGATATTTAATTTGTGGGAAAATTAGTGGGTATGTTAAGTTTTACTCTTAAATCAGTGGCGTTATGTAAAGCAAAACGGAGATTGTTTGGTGTAATTATTACATAGTTGATCCTAACCCAGAAGAATACCCTCTCTTATTGTGACAGTCGGAGAGGAGCTTTCATGCCACTACAGAGATATTATGTTCACATACTTTGCCTCTAAACTCCTTTTAAAAGCACATCAAGGCTCCGCTTCGAGATAAAAGCCTCCTCGTTACTCTCGAGGAGCGGGCTGTTAGTCATTTAAGCTTTGTGGTGTGGAATAAACATGGCGCTGAAGTTTTTCTTGGTGCCCTCTAGATTTTCAGAACTGTCTCCAGTCTGCTGAAGGATTCCAGTCTCAGATGATGGAATCCGCCCGCTTCAGTGGAAGACTGGGAAATGTCCCGGTTGATGGGTTTGTGTGAAATGTCCGGCCAGCATTTGGGATCATGGCATCAGATGTATAGGCAAGTTATGTTGCATAATACCAAATATAATTTATCTGGTAAACTATTTACAGCCAACATATTTTAGCATTTTGGCAAAAATATTTTAGCAATAAATCTTACATGCTATGTATAGGTAAGTTTGCATAATAGCTATATGTAACTTAGCTCTAAATACCTAGTAAACTATCTACAGCTAAAATATATTAGCATACTGGCTGATATTATTTAGCTCTAAGTCTCTTACTAATAGTAGCTAATATAATTTATCTAGTAAGCTATTTACAGTTAACGTATGTTAATAGTTTATACAACTTAGATTTAAATGGCTAAAACCTATCTACAGCTAAGATATATTAGCATACCTGCTAAAGTATTTCAGCTCTATATCTCTTACTAGCTATTTATAGGTAAGTTATGATAACATAGTAGCTAATATAAAAAGCTTTTTACAGCTAACAAACCTACAGGAATCCAACGGATGGGTTTGTGTTTTGCTGGCCGAGAAGTGGGGTTTTAGAGATGCATGGAAAGGGGAGAAATCTTAATAAATCGAGTCGTTATGAGCTAATGACTTGTCTATTTCTCACAGAGGCCAATCAAAAGCCATTTTAGCCACGCCCCTTCCCTTTCTCGATTAGCCGCCTCATGACAGCCAGACATCCGTCATGCTTGCACTTTTATCCCTGTGACCTTCCTCCGATGTGAGGGACGGACTGACAGAGGCCGGCATGAGGTCAGGTCGCCACGGCAACTGTCAGCCTCCGCCTCTTTATCTGAGCACCCTTTTTCATCCCCATGGCAGCGGAGAGGGGCCTCGTTTCCCCGGAGACCTGCGGCGCGAGGGAGGAAATGTGAGCTGGGGCAAGGGTGGAAGAGGCCAAACAAGTTTAGTGCAAACAACGTAATCCAATATGGCTGCCTTTGTGGCGCGGCCAACAGAGGCTGAGGGAGGAGGTACAGTCGTGTAATGATTAACCTCAGCAGAGGCCTGAAAAACGCGATCTGAGCACTCTCAGAGAAACCAGAACCTGGGTTCGGGGGGTTAATGGGTGTAAGCGTCCATGGAGCACACAAGGCTCAGTCTGCCAGGGTGAGACCTCTGATTCCCACTGTGGATAATAAACACACACCTCAGAGCTGCATAGCTAAACTCACTGTGTTTCTGACCCATCCTCTTGAAATCTGACATGAACGTGGGCTAGTTTGTAATCTGAGCATTTTAAATGTTTGTCTCACTTGAACAGCTGAAATTGCTGTGAATTTAACACACTTTGCAATTAAATAAAAGCTAAAAACTAGTTTTAAGGACATATACACAGGAATTTGTTTTGGATGAAAATTGAAAAGTCTGTCTTTTTTTCAAAACATGAATAAATACTGTTTTATGCTCCCATACTTATTTAACTTTTGTAATTAATAAATTACAGAAATCTTTAGATCATCACAATCCTGACATAAGCCATGTTTAATAAATTTGTCATTCCAACCGAGTGAACTTTTTATTAAGTATTGAAGCTAGTCAAGGCTTTTACATACAGGATGAGTGGATTACGTTTGCTACATCAGGAATGATTTAAAAAAAAATTAAAAATCTAGAAACTAGACCAAAAAAAAGTTGGTAAAAATATTTTGCTCATTCTGAAGTGTTTATATCATTATTAGGCTTTGTAACCATGATGGACAACACACACTTATGCAGAGACTCAGAAGTATCACAAATGTTTTCCAAAAAGATTAAATATTGGCTTTATGAGCCAAAGATTGTAGTGTAGGCTTAGCTTTGGCAAACAAGTACCAGTTTCCTATTGGATAATCCATTCTTTTTAATGGCCAACTGTTTTTCAGATGGCAACAAGTTATTTAACCGCATCTGACGAAAGTGGATTCTTATTTCAAAAAGTCGAAAGGACTGTTCAGATAAAAGAAAACATCTACAGAAAAATGTTTCTTTTTTGTTTAATTAAGAAAGAAATCCCGTTAAATTTCCTTTAGCCTCATAATTTAAGTTGTGCTGTAAATAAATACAGAAAATTTAAACTAAGATACTAGACTAAACCTCGTGATTCATGATTCAGTTTTTATATTTCATTAAATAAACTAAATCATTTTGACCAGTTAAGTCTAATTTAGCACTGGCAGAATGAATGTAAATGCCGTGGAGAGGATTAAATGTCAGAATTATTCATAACGAAAGCAGGAAGTCGTTTATTATTCATTATACAGTGCTAAACCTACGGTGGCCCGGAAGTGTCACAGCAAACAAAAGTTACAACACTACAAAAGAAACCACAACACAAAACAATTCAGTACAACGGAAGTTAGCCGCAGCGTTAGCCACGGCGAAAGTTGCAACCACGGAAGTGACGTCACAGGAAGTAAGTCTTTTACTAGATCTATTGATACCACGAGCGTTCAATAACTCTCAATTCACAGCAGTTAACAAACTCTACAACTGCAGGCACCAAAACTAATAAACATCTTTAAAATATTGCCGATTCACTTACCTTTTGAATTTTTTCCCCTCCTGTTTTTTTTTTAAAAGGGTATTTCCATGGCTGCAGTGTTGAAGCTCTTGTTTTAAGGCATCGTGACTTTTATTTTGTAGTGTTGTGGCTCTTGTTAAAAGGCGCCGTGACTTTTATTTTGTAGTGTTGTGGCTCTTGTTTTAAGGCGTTGCAACTTTTATTTTGTAGTGTTGTGGCTCTTGTTTTAAGACGTGACTTTTATTTTGTAGTGTTGTGGCTCTTGTTTTAAGGCGTTGCAACTTTTATTTTGTAGTGTTGTGGCTCTTGTTTTAAGACGTGACTTTTTATTTTGTAGTGTTGTGGCTCATGTTTTAAGGTGTTGTGACTTTTATTTTGTAGTGTTGTGGCTCTTGTTTTAAGACGTTGTTACTTTTTATTTTGTAGTGTTGTGGCTCTTGTTTTAAGGCGTTGCAACTTTTATTTTGTAGTGTTGTGTCTCTTGTTTTAAGACGTGACTTTTTATTTTGTAGTGTTGTGGCTCTTGTTTTAAGGTGTTGTGACTTTTATTTTGTAGTGTTGTGGCTCTTGTTTTAAGACGTTGTTACTTTTTATTTTGTAGTGTTGTGGCTCTTGTTTTAAGAC
>JAVLVB010000549.1:478863-495174 GCA_032876305.1 Orestias chungarensis | reverse complement strand
TTAAAACCAGCTTTACAGAGACTCCTTTAAAACCAGCTTTACAGAGACTCCCTTAAAACCAGCTTTACAGAGACTCCCTTAAAACCAGCTTTACAGAGACTCCTTTAAAACCAGCTTTACAGAGGCTCCTTTAAAATCAGCTTTACAGAGACCTGCTAACGCTCCTCCACCATAAACAACCGTCCCTTTGTCTCACGTATTCAAAAACAACCAGAAAGCAACCATGTTACGGTAAAATATACGCCTACGCAGTTGCTATAAAAGCTGGATTTTCTTTAGCATCCCGTTGCCAACAACGCCAACGCAGCAACCTTAGCTCTCCAAGCAGAATACAATAAAAAAGCAAACAGAACAACAACAACACCCTGCACAGCTGATAGGGTTTGACTGTTTCTGTCCGTAGACATTGTGCTAACCTTGACGCTGCTCCCATTAGCTCCCCTCCCGTGACGGAGACACGACTCCATCGCTGCACCCTGCTTGTTTATCCCGGCTGCAGCGGAGGCCATTCTCGGACGTCGGCGGGGAGGATTACCCTGCCGGCACTTCCGCTTTCGTTCGCCAGCTTCCTGTACGCGCTGATATGACGTCTAAGAAATAGGAAATTTACATTTCTGTCCTTTTTTTTGTCATTTTAATGCCATAAAATTCACTGTGACGACATTACATTATAGACCGACACAAAATAACGGATAACTAGGATGAATTGAAGTACAACTTTAGACGTTTACATACAATTCTTGTTAATTGTGCCGCTGCATTGATTTATAGCTATCATGTTGCTGTTTAACTATATTTAATAAAGCCGCTTAAGTTCAGTTGGTTCCAAATACGGAGTTCCGACACGCGCTGAGCGCTTTCTGACTACATATCCCGTCATACCGCGCGGCACTCCTCAGCATCCATGACGTGTTTTGAGCGCGTCTTGTTGTTGAAAGCAAGCGGCGTCCTGCTCCCTCCATCAGAGAAACAGTTGAATTGAACGAAGCGCTGTTCTTTGGTGTGTTCATTAGTTGTTCATTTTTATTGTTGTGCACTTATATGTAAATACATGAAGCTGAATGTTGTATCCGTTTGTTTAAACACTTTCCTGGTTCAGTTGGTTTTGTCCTCACCGTTGTTTCAGGTTCACACCAGCGATGTCTCAGCAGACCCAGCAGTCGGGGCCCCTGGCCCCTGACTCCCCCGTGCTGGTCGTCACAAGCAACGTGCAGAAATACGCCATAAAGAAGAAGAAAGTCCTCAGCGCTGAGGAGAGTGAACTCTTTGAATTGACCCAAGCTGCAGGGATCACTGTGGACCAGGAAGTCTTCAAGTGAGTGTCCCAAATCAGCAGAAATCTTTTTTTCTTTCTTGCTTTCTTGTGCTGCACGGGGAACTGATTTCGTCTCGGCCCTCCAAGGCTTATCGTAGACCTGTTGAAGATGAACGTGGCCCCCCAGGCGGTGTTCCAGACGCTGAAGGCAATGTGTGCAGGTCAGAGAGTAGCCGAGATAGGTGGAGAATCCTCAGCCACCTCCCACACCACAAGCATGACCACGGCTCCCACAGAGGTCAAAGGTTAGTAGGATCCTCAGGGATGGACTAAGAACCAACACGTGGCTTAACAAGAAAATATCAATTCTTAAGTATTAACCCAACCTGAACTTTTTTTTCTTTTAACAATAAAACATCTTAAACAGAGCCTGGGTTGCACCACCAAAGTTTACAAAAATTTGGCACAAAACAATGTTTCACTTCTCTGATCTTGCATATTCACGGATGCAAAAGCCTAAACAATCTTGATTCATATCTAAACGACACATTTTATTTTAAATTTCCTAACTTTGTTTGTTTTTTTGCCTTAAAGTAACTTTAAAGCCATTACTGTAAAAACAAATATTTGAAAATTGCCTAGTACAATTATATACTGGTATCCACACTAGTCAGATCCATAGGACTATTAAGCCAAAATTGCTCCAACACTGTCTAAAAGTCTGACTTTCACACTTTGATGGATTTTAGGGTTAGGTGGAAAGCAACTTACTAAACTTAGAAATTAAGGTTCAAAGAGTTATTTTGCATAATAAGTGGAATTATTACAAAATTGTAGCTTGCAATCATTCAGTTTATCTGTATCTAATGGAGCCATTCATTTGACACCCTGAAACATTAATGTGGGACAAACAGAAAATAAAAGAGACGTGCAAGAGATATGTTTTAATAACACTGTAAATGTTGCATCTTACTTGGATTTCAGACTCCCTACTGATACTAAAAAAAGAAGAAACTCCAAACCTTTTACGATACAATGGCAACATGTTTCATTTGCAGACTTTTTTAAGTCAAGAGAAACCAGTGAGTATCGGAACAACCAATACCTCATATAAAAATGTATCATTTAAATTGGGAACGACGGGGCCATGGAAAGGATCCGCGCTTTTCACAAATTACTTCTGTTGTTGGTGAAAACTGTAAAACCGTGGAAGTTGACCACGATATTTATTATATACAAGCACACAAACACCTTCCTCTCCCTGCCGGTCTGCCTCATTCTGGAAAGTACTCTCCAAACAACGCTTCTTGTCAACTTAAGATGCTACAGTTTTGCCCCCTGGATGTTTTCCGCATGTTAAACTTCCACCAGCTCTTGGTTGTGAGCAGCAGCTCATGTCTTGTCCTGACTTTGCTTGGCAATGAAAAGCAATTAAAACTGGCCTAAACAATTAGATTTTTATTCTTTTCAGCTGCTTATCTCTTTCTTTCCTCAATTCCTATTTCAAAACTGTAAAAAATAAATACCGTATTACGTATTTTGATTAATACCCGACACCACCTCCCTGCTCTTTACTTCACCCCATTAAGGACTTTCCACACACACACACACACACACACACACACACACACACACACACACACACACACACACACACACACACACACACACACACACACACACACATATGGGAGTGAATTAAAGATCAGCCTTGATGTACTAAAGCGGAACCTCACTCTTGACACTGTTTCTTAAAATTTATTTTTTTTATTTTCCACAATTTGTGTCTTTTTTTATCCATGCCCTCCGTTTTTCCCAAAGAAGAAGAAAGTTTGGTCTCTAGGAAAAGCCCCAAACTTGCTGCAGCTCACCATTCAGCGTCCGCTCCCAGATCCACAAGGGTCAACACTAAGATTGTGGTCTACGGGCCTCAAGACGCTAGCTCCACCCACTCTCAAGGTTCTTTCTCCGTCACTGTCTCCTACATCGCTTCCATCTGCCCCCTTCACTCAACTGCTCTTTAGACTCACAACATGAACCTAGCCCTCCACTTCCATTTGCATGGGAACAGCCATATATGCATGCGTGTGCTGTGGAAAACTAGAACACATCTTTGGTTGTTTTTATATTGTTTGGTTTTCAAATCAGCTGAAGTGTATTGAAAAAAATCCATATAAAGAATTTATTAGACTTATTTTGCAAAAGCATAAATATCATAAATGGCATTACACATCTGTGTATTATTCACGAGCGTGAAAAAAAGGAAGCCAAAAGTCTTTTTATTACGTTTTCTTTAGGTTAAGTAGAATAAACTAGGAACATTAAATCTAAAAATTAATAAAAAATATTTTCTTCCTTATAGTTGCCATTATAAAATTTAAAAGGAAGTCCCAATCATGCTATTTTAGGTTAAATGTATACATTCTCTCAAAAAATCCAGACCAAAAGTGCTTTTAAATGTTGTTTAATGAAAAAAAAACAGTTTGTCTTCTCTCTAAGATTAGTTTGGTATTACTGCAGCATTAAGATATCTTAAACCAGGTTAATGTACATAACTGCAAATTACTTGTGATCTGTATTGTAACTTTCAAAATGAATCTAAATATTTAAAGAAATATTAATAATCTGTTTACTTCTGTCTTATTTAACATCAATCAAAAATAATTAAACCTCAAGTATTATTTGAGAAAGCTTCAAAAAAAAAAGCTAAAATAATTGCAATCAAGGGTTTTATTTATTTATATATTTGACTAAATGAAAACCAACAAAAAGTAAAATGAAAAAAATCTTGAAGTTTCATGACTAAGAAATAGGATTCACAGATTATTATCTAAGATGATTATCAAAAAAATATATAGATCTCCCAGCACTTTAAGGTATGCATTATGGCCTTTTCTGGGTTCTGTTTCCCAAAGCTAGCTTGAATTTGAACAGGGGGATGAAAGTATAAGAATTATGATATATATATATATGCCAAAAACACATATAGTGACCCTTTAACCTCACAGACATGGTCAAAAACATGTTAAAAAATCCAACACAGACACAACTGACTCAAATGAAAGAAATATTTTTTAAAAGAAGTTCAGTTATATGATTTAAAAGTACTAACATAAATAAGTTCATGTAACATTAACAATTAGCACATAGCCTCAGCCTGGAGAGTTTTCCAACCACACATCCACTGTTACTTAAAAAAAATCTGTTTAGGTTTATTTATGAGGACTTTTAAGTAGCATTGCTTAAAAATATAAATAGTTTTTTCGTTTTCCTATAAAAACCCTTTTTATTGAGTGCGCCCTGGCACTTAAAGTCACGCCCCCTGCTACACAGTAAACAGCTTGCAGGAAACATTCACTCAGAGATTGGGTCTTGAATGTACCCTCTGAGCGCAGCTTATATTTCAACCTAATCACGTTGATATTTTGAAGACGCATTGACATCGATGCGTGGGTGAAGAAATTTCTGCGACACAACTTAAGATGTGCATTTTGGACATTTTTAAGGAACTTGAGAAGAATGCAGTGGAATTAAGCAAAATGTTAAATCTGCTGTTCTTTGCTTCCATGTAAGATATTTAAGTTTGTAAAATACTATAAAATCTATCTATGGATTGCTATGAGAAAGATTAGTTGTACTTATCGGTACAATAATAATTGTATGAAAACATTGTCTGCCATATTTGCCCTAATTTATGTTAATTTTAAAGCTCTTTTCAGTCACATCCTGTTGTTACTAATTTTCTTGCCACTTTATTGCATGTTTGACATGCTGGTAATAATTACATAAAGAGAGTGTGAACATTTCCATGTATCTCAGTTTCATTTGACAACATCTGCTGCATCTCATCATCATCCTCTCTCCTAACTCCATAAGTGCTTGGAACCAGAGAACTGAAAATCCCATCCCAGCATTCCGGGCTTTTACTTTCACATTTAACTTGTTTCAAGGAATCAAGGAATTTTATTTGTCATCTCATCATATGTGGTACATGAGGTGGGACAAAATTCTAATCCCCCGGTCCAGTTTACACCCTGATAGCAATTTTAAATAATATAATAAATATAAAGAACTATACGAGAAATAGGATTTGACTCCACAGAATCTACAGTATGGACACAGAATCTACAATATGGGACTTCGGACATAGCAGCAATGAAAATTCGGAGTGCAAGTGACAGTTGCAAGTGACAAGTGCTGGAGCACAAGACGCTCTCCACCACACATCTGTAGAAGGAGGTGAGAACTGAGCTCCCGAGTCCAGCTCTTCTCAACCTCCTTAGGAAGTAGAGCCGCTGGTGTGCCTTCCTGACCAGAATGGAAGTGTTGTTGCTCCAGGTGAGCTTGTTACTCAGGTGTACACCCAAATACCTGTAGCTGTTGACCACTTCCACCGTAGTTCTTCCCATGTGCACGGGGAGGTGGGAATGCTTGCCCCTTCTGAAGTCCACAATCATCTCCTTGGTTTTTTTTACATTAATGCAGAGGTTGTTGTCTCGGCACCAACCCTCCAGGTGTTCCACCTCCTGCCTGTAGCTGGACTCATCAAGGTTTCGGATGCATCCAACCACTGCTGTGTCGTCCGCAAACTTCACAATATGACAGCCTGGATGGATAGCGGAGCAGTCATATGTGAGCAATGTGAACAGGAGGGGGCTCAGCACACAGCCCTGAGGGGAGCCAGTGCTGAGGGTGATGGTGGGGGAGGAGATGTTGTGAATCCTCACAGACTGCGGTCTGTTGGTCAGGAAGTCCAGGACCAGATGCAGATGGAAGAGCTCAGTCCAAGTGAGGAGAGTTTGTTTATCAGGGTCTGAGGAATCATGGTGTTGAAGGCAACACCATTGTTTGTGTGAAGTCCACAAACAGCATACGAACATATGAATCCTTCTGCTCTAGGTGGGCGAGGGCAGTGTGGACCACGGAGGAAATGGCGTCTTCTGTGGATCAATTTTTCCTGTATGTGTACTGGTGTGGATCAACAGTGACGCTGATGTTGGCTTTGATGTGAGTCTGAACCAGTCTCTCGAGGCATTTTGTGACTATCTGTGTGAGGGCTACTGGCCGATAGTCATTCAGACCTGTCACTGTGGGGCTCTTGGGGACCGGGATGATGGTGGCGGTCTTCATGCAGGTGGGGACAGCTGCCTGGATGAGGGAGGCGTTGAAGATGTCCGCCAGCACGTCTGAGAGCTGGTCCGCACACTCTCAGCACCTGTCCGGGGATGTTGTCTGGACCAGCAGCTTTCCGGGGGTTGATCCTCCTCGGCGTCCTCCTTACTTCTGCTGGAGTCACACTGATGGGCTCTTCTCCTGGTGAAGTGGTGATTCTGGTGCTGGGGAGGGTGTCAGGGTTCTCAAACCGGGCGTAGAATTGGTTGAGAGCCTCAGGCAGGGAGGGGTCTTTGGGGCATTGTGCAGATTTGGGTTTATAGTCTGTAATGCACTTGATGCCCTTCCACATGCTCTGTGGATCCTGGGAGGAAGGGTGCGCCTGTATTTTCTGGGCATATGCAGCTTTCGCCCTCTTAACTCCTGCAGTCAACTCTCTTCTTGCCCTCCTGAGCTCTTGTGAGTCACCAGACCTGAACGCAGCATCCCTGGCTTTCAGCAGAGAACGTACCTCTGCATTCAGCCAGGGTTTCTGGTACGGGTGGCAAGTCAGTCTTGGTGGTGGTGATATCCTCCACACACTTGCTGAGGTACCCCATAACAGCAGATGTGTAGTCCTCCAGATCCAGCTCCCCCTCGTACTCAGCAGCCTCCCTGAAGACCTGCCAGTCTATGCAGCCGAAGCAGTCCTGCAGCACGGCGTCGGCGTCACTGGGCCACACAGTGATGGTCCTCTGCGTGGGTCTGGAGCGTCGCAGCGGGGGATGGTATGCAGGCACCAGCATGACGGAGATGTGATCGGAGAGCCCGAGGTGGGGGCGGGGGAAGGCTCTGTATGCGTCTTTTACGTTGGTGTGAACACGGTCCAGCGTGTTATTTCCACGTGTTGGAATGTTCACATGCTGTTTAAACTTCGGCAGGCACTTCGTCAGTTCTACGTGGTTAAAATCCCCCGCTACCACGTAGAAAGCCTCCGGGTGCTTGTTCTGAAGTGAGCTGATGATGTCATGTAGCCGCAGCAGGTCCAGCTTGTTGTCCAAAGAGCGGACGTTGGACAGGAAAAGTGACGGAATAGGGAGTCGGTTAGCATTAGCCTTTAGGCTGGCTAGCACCACGCCGCGCTTCCCCCTCTTCTGCCGCCGCTTGCATCGCCTCCGCCGTTTATTAATTCATTCAATGTGTTTAATTTGTTTGTTTTTTTTGTTTTTTTTTCAGCTGTGCGCACTAAAGCTGGAACTAGCCAGAGTGAGAAGAGTCGAGAGCCATCCAGCCAGAAGGTGCAGCGGCAGCCAAGCGCCACCAGGGGGCAGAAGACCAAGAGCTCAGGCAGCAGTAGCGCCTCTTCTCAAATCAATTCCTCATGAGTCTCATCCAGAGGGGGACGTTTGTAAATATGTAGGTTTATTTTCATATGAATTATGTGTTTTACTTCACAATTTGCTGTAAGTATTTATTCTGTGTTTTATTGTTGGTTTTATGTGCCTTTAATTTGTAGCTGACTTTGTAAATGGTTGAAGACATTTTTGAGTTATGTTTTTTTTTTTTATCATCTTTCCTTAAAATTCAAGTTACATATATTATAACTTTAAAAGGTTGTCCAATACTATAGTTTAAACCCTCTGAAGTGGTCAACATGCAAAGAATCAACTTCCTCTGTAAAAATCATTTCCATGATATTGCAGATAGTAGTTTCCACCTTGATAAAATGTTCCTGAAGAAATGTAAATATTTTGTATCATTTTCTGTTGAAAATCTGAATGCAATGCATGTTTTTATACCATTAAAGTCAAATAAATAAAAGCAGAGATGGACTTACCCTGTTTATTTTTGTTTTGCTTCTTTATGATGCACAATTCTTCAAATTTGACCTTTTGACGTTTCCACACATCCCAACCCACAGTAGCTCATTTAGTGTTTATACTTATCTCCTGCATTACTTTTAAATGTAATGTATTAAATATGTATCCAAAATTCTCAAGAACGGAATTTAATAAAGCTTTTCATAAAGAAAAAAACCCTGCTGGTCTGTGTTATTGGCTGTTGCTTGCAAAACTATTCATGCTTGGTGCGTTTAATATTTCATTAACTTTGCATTGACATTTTTTTAAATGCTTCCTAATAAAAAAAACAATCAAGCCTGGCCAGATTAGATAATTTACATGTTTCATGGTGTTACTAAGGTGATTGTTTAACACAGCATGTTGCGTTTGAGAATACAGCACTTCTCTACAAACCCTTTAATACCTTTCTTTTTAATACTACTACAAAACGTCTAGTGAGCACAACATGACATGAGACATTGGAAGTGATCTAGCAGAAGCTTGCATCATACAGCTCCTCGGACGTATGTTTTTCAAAATTATACCTTCATAATTTAAACATTTGACAAAGAATAATAAAATGAAAGGGGAGATATTCTATTTTTCTGTTTATCAAGTAATTACTATGGTGCTGTTTTTCCACTACTATCTGTAAGAATTAGATTTAGAAAAGTCTTTTAAACACCTGAAATTTAAAATCTTTTATTGTTCTCAAACTTAGAAGTCTAAAACACTTTTCCTACAGCGTGTTTAATGAAAACGAGCTATATCTTGTCATGGGAGTCGTATAGCTTTTGTGGCTCCAAACGCATGGCGGCTCCTAGCGTTGTGAAGGTGTCCCATCCCTTTAATGGACAGTTTAGCTGTAAACCAGGAGGTCATTGTCTGTAAACTGAAAATAGTTCACAATTAGGTGTTTCAATAGAGTCATGATCCAAAACATTACCTCACACTATCAGCCTTTTTTAATGAGCCTCTTGTGTTTTAAGGATTGAAGCTTAAAACTTATGAGCTGAGCTTAAAAGATAGCATATAGGAAAAACTAGGATCCTGGATAATCTAGAAAAAAAAATCCTTGAAATTTTATGGAAAACTAATTGTCGTCCAATTAAACATTATGAGTTTAGAGTAGTTTTATTATCTCTGCACACAGCTCTCTTGTTTGGGGCCACATTTGCTGTCAGTCAACCGGCTGTAACCCCATATTTAGCTCACTGTCCTTGAACTACACAGTGATTTGCACTATTTAAATTGTGCAGGTATTTGTTTTAGAAAAACGCCGTCCGCCCTTACAGAAAAATCACATGTGAACGCCTCGATCCACATGCATTTTATACCACATGTTAACATGTGAATTTGGAATATGGCAAACAAACAAAAATACAATGTTTTCAAAGTACATGGTTGTTTCTTTCCTTGTTGGCTGATGCAATACAATCAAAAATTATTTTTCTCCCCCGCTTTAACTCTAATTCATATCCTATACAGATGATTCTCCAATACGGGGAACAAAAAAGATGAGCTGATTAATTTTGGCTGGTTGGGAATAAGGCCCGCCGATCTGAGTTTAGCACATCTTTGTGTTCCTTTAACAAGGTGGACGCTTCGTCCTTCTCGTCTTGAAAGGCTGATAACTCTAAAACATCTTGAGAAATGACTGTTTCCGTCGCATCGGGGGTGAAACACTCATTTCAAAGTGTTGCAGACTAAGAACGTTCAATGCTGCTGCTCTTAGTCTGTTATGATCTTATTGATTTTTTTTTATTATCTTACAGCAGTGAGAATAAAAACAGTTTCTGCTCTAAATGGAATTCGTGTGACCTGAACAGTTTAACTTTTATCACAGAGAGGCAGCGGAGGCACATTTTCTAAAAATCGCCTTCACCTGATGGTTTGGAATTGTTTTTGGTCTTTTTCTCTTCTTACAAATCAGCTCCTTGTCATGAGCAGAGCTGGGAAGAGTACCCTGAAATTGTACTCAGGTAACTATAGCTCTGCTTCAACTTGAGTACTTTTGAGCAAAAAATAATTAAGCAAAAGTAAAAAAAAACTAAAAAAACCTGAGAAGCTATCTTAAAGACTATATTGAAAAAAATTATACAGATTAGTAATGGGCCCTCGAATTTACAAGTATGTGGGCCCCTGGGTTGGAGCCATTTGTAGTGTCCTGTTAGCGATCAAAAAATAACGTACAGTAAGAATCAAGAATCAGTTTATTTCTATAGCGCCAATTTACAACAGATGTCGTCTCAAGGCACTTCACAAGAAAATCAATTAAAACCAAAGATACATCATAAACAAATCAATTTGAAAAAGTTTCCAGTCTAAGGAACCCCAGCAGATTCATGTAGTCATTGACTTGCTGCATTCACTCCTCTGGAATCAGCAGACAGAAACAATGGCTTGTGTTGTCGTTGACTTTACAGCAATCCCTCATACTGAGCATGCATGTAGCGACAGTGGAGAGGAAACAGGGAAGAAACCTCCAGCAGAACCTGGATCAGTACAAGCAGCCGTCTGCCACGACCGACTGGAGGTTTGAAGAGACAGGAAACTAAAATAGATGCACAGGATACTGAAAATTACAAAATTAGCCTAAAATATTTTTTGAGATAAAGTGACACTCAGACCTGTAGGGCCCCCAAAACATCTGGGCCCGGGGCCACTAACCCTTCTCAGCCTTACCTAAAGTCTGGCCCAGGTTACTGACGACTCACCTCTATGAGTGACAGTGAACTTGAAGCATGCCTCAAGTTGTCTCCCCCCCCCCCCCTGTCTTCTTCTCCTTCTGCTGTTTGTAGTTCGGTCACTGACAAACGAAGTGACACCTCCGAGGTGAAAGGTGCAAGGAGAGAAGGAGAGAGCAGACGCAGAGGAAGGCTGCGGGGCTTTTATGTGGCCGTTTGTCCTGTTTATGTGTCCCTGCCTCGCTCCTCTCCGCGTTGATGGCAGCGAGCCTGTAATTGATGGCACCATATTGCTGTGGTGCAGCAGGTTTAATGGGGCTTGACAGAGCAAGAGAAAAGGCCATGCAGCCAGGGGATGGGACTTAACCCTTTCCCCACACCCGGAGCACAGCGGCGCATGCAAACACGAACGAGAACGCAAACACGCCCTGGGTGATTAGCCTGTTTACGGTTCCTACTGTTCATGATCAAGGAAGGGCTCAGACAATCCCCCCGCTCCGACTCTGCTTCCGAAAATAAACACACGCCAGCTGTTTTCGCTCGGAGGAGCTCTGCATGCGTTTGACTGAAAGAGACAACCCAGGGCAGCCATGGTGCAGCCCCTGACGTCGCCGGCAGGGGTCAGTGCATACCCAAGTTACAACCTGACACGGCTCCCATTAAATCCTCCAAAGGTATTCCGCGTGCAGAATAGTTTTTAGTTTTTATCTATCATGTTGTTGGGATGTGTTTATTTTTTTGTCATGGTGGGGGTGATTCGTCGTCCCGCGCCTATTCTCCAATTATAACCAGCTACAGAGAGTCGTCCCATCTCTCTCGGGTCCGGCCGCACGCGCCTCTGTCGGCGCCATTAATCAACGGAGGGGCTGAAGTGAAACGACGCCATTGTGCGCGAGGCGAGCAGCGCGTGGAAGAGGCGCGCGCGAACCGGAGCTGTGAACCGGAGGTGTGTGCCGGGTTCTCACTCAGCCTCTTCTGAGCAAGCTGTTCCCAGGTGACAAAAACCTGGGAAGAGACGCTATTTTGAGAGCCAACATCACACCTCTGGTCCCCCTAGTTTTAGTTTTATTTCTTTCATTCCCCCATTGAAACCCTTGAAGAGTATCATCCCATTTACCCCCCACACCTGCTCTCCAACCTCTCGGCAGACTGTGAACTCTCGCTCCTCGTCTCCCTCCCTACTCCCAATCTCCAACCTTTCGCCCCCCCCCCCTCGCCAGGCCGCAGATTGGCTATTTCCTGCACGCGCCCAGTAGAGCCCTTATCAGCGCTAAAGTGCTGATTGTTGGTCTGTCTCTCAGGGTGACTGACAGTTGAGGCTGCGCTGCTGAAATGCCTGATTTGGTCAATGTTTGTCTGTGGTGCCTTATCTCCACGCCTTATATTAACTGCCTTGACAGTGCGTGCAGGCAGTCTCTCTCCATCTTGTTGCACCACCCTCCCTCCACCCACCCCTCTATCCTCTATCCTCCGTCTCTATCTCCCCTCTTTTTACTGTCTACACTCCCTCCTCGCTCCACAGTCTTTCATCCACCAGCTAAACATTTTTTCCCCCAGCCCTGCTGATCCTCCTCTTCTATCTTCGTCCCTTTTGTAGCCGCATCAGCACTTGAAGACCATAAATGTCACTTTTTGTGTTGTTTTGTTTTTCTTTTTTGTTTTTTCTTTCTCTCTCTCTTTCTCATTCTCTCTCTCTCTCTCTCTTTTCTTATTCCAAAAGCAGCAACGGTGTTAAAATGAAAAGGGTCAGTCCACCCGAGTTAGAAAAACAAGCATTTTTCTTTTTTTTTTCCTCGCCCCCCTTACTTATCTGTAGTGGAGCCAAGCCATGCGAATCTTTCTGCTTCGATCTGCTGAGCTCTCTGCAGTAAATAGAGGGGAACCGGTTGGCATTTGTGCAGCAGAAGTGGGAACATTGCGCGTCGAGGAGCCGGTGTTTACTCACGTCCCAAGCTCAAACGACGCTTTATATAGTGGGCCAACACAAAGTAAATAAGATATAAATAATAAGTATAATAAGTTATAAAATGATAATGCATTTTTTTTTGTCATATAAATCTGGAAAGTGCTGCTTTTGTTTAGCAACTAAGGGGCTAGTAAAACGCTATTTCGCTGCACCCCCAACTGCAAATTTTAAGAGGTATATTTAAAAGCTTTGCATGTGTAGAGACTTGCTAAAAGACAGTTGATGCTTTCCCCTGTCGCCACATGCTTCCTGAATATAAGCAATAACTGCAAACTCAATGACTTGCATTATATTATAATATGAATTTGAATGAACTAAATGGAAATTAACCTAAATTTGTATTTTTCCAATTGGAATGATTTGATGCTATATTTCCCTGTTAGGTAAGAATAATTCAGTCTGGTTTATTAGTTTCATTAGAATTATCTGCTTACCAGAGGTTCAAGACAAACTCTCCTTGCAGACAGACTACGCAACAGTTTAAAGACGCTCAATACAAGGTAAGAGGTTACACAACTTAATACCGGTCTGCATTTGTCGTTTTCTTATGGGATAAACAGCTTTCTCTATGCCATCATAAAATTAACCTTAAACCTTTAAAATAACTTACTGTTTACATCACATCTGTCTTGAGCTGGATATATGGGCATAAACCAAACTCAAATTAGGTTAGACGGCTAGAAAATGATTTATAGATACGTCATTAGCTAATCTGTAATGCTTTATAAATCATTTATATGGGTTTATTAGGTTTTAATAATGAGGGAGAAAGAGACAAATCCAATGAGTTTTTTTGTCAAATAGTGAGCCAGATCTGTTCAGCTATATATTACATCTAGCTGCACTAAACATCTCAGACTAAGTTAATATCTTGTCTGCACAATAACCATACATTCACATATTCATAATGCACTGATAAAGTACAATATTATATGTCAAGAAATTTCATTACATCAGACTAAGATACTACTTTGATTGCATGATAAGAAAATTTAAATGAAGTTCTTTAGTGTTTTGAAAGTATGCAAATACAATGTAATAACTGAATCTGTGTTTAATACATCAACTCTTGATGACATATGTAGGTGAACCGTTTTGGCTTTATATTTGGCAGGAAACTGGTCCGTTTTGTCTCATCTCTGCCCATTTATAAGGAGAGCCTTGTTCTAAATTGGTAAAAATTAGCTCAAGCTTACGCAGACGGGATGGAGAGGGTCTGTGAGTATCAACTTTTAAGTTTCCTCACAGATCATTAACTACATTTAGATCTTGATTATTTCTCAGTATTCACTTTCTTTCACCTTCCCATCAAATCTGACCGGACTCCCCAGTCCTGTAGAAACATAGCATCCCCACATCATGATGCTGCCAACACCAGACGTCATAGTGTTCAGGCGGACTTGCAATGACGTTTTTTCCTCATCAGCATCTTATCTGCCGAGACCAGCATCTTTCATAAATTTTCTGTGGTGCTGCAGCTTGTGGCAAACTGAAAAAAAATGGCTTTCTTTGAACAAAAACTTTCATCTTGAACTGTTCCATAATGGTATTTGAATTTTCTATTCTTAAGATTGAGGATCTGTATGCTGTAAATACAAATACAAACTTGTGAATTGAGTTGTGTAACCTTGCAAAAATAAAATGGCGGAGATTTCCTGCTTTGTGCATGTGTAGATGGGAATGCATGCATGGGAAATGTCCATGGTGGTTACATGTTGATGCATGCAAACCTGACTGTGTAGTTGTAAATACATTCTGCCACTTTGTAAACCTTCTGCATCCGTAGATGCAAAACGATACATGTCTTAAGTTTTTTTTTTTCAAATACAAAGCTAAAAACTAGACGTAAAACTCTGCACTCAAGTTTTCTTGATAGTATGTGAATTTGATTATGCAAGTATAAATTTTGACCTGGATTTTCGCTTTTACAGGTTCCAATGCAACTTTGTACCAGTTGCATTTAATATAGCTACAATGAATAGCTGAAATATTCATTGTAGCACACCACCACCCCCCACGTTTTCATCTTTACGCATCCCATCAACATATAAGTACGTAAGTTATTAATGTCAACTAACAGAGGTATAATAGACAAAATAACACCAACACATAAATATAACAATGAAAAACAACAAATTACAATAAAAAAAGGTGGTTGCCCTAGAAAGCTGCACACCTGAAGACACAAATTTGGGGTCTGATTGGAGATGGGTCAGATTTCCATTGTCTCCCAGTCAACACTTATGAATTATGAAAGTAAGTTTTCTTCCCTTACAACATTAGACTATAAGAAAAATCTAACAAATTACTGTAACTCATCATTAGTCAAAACTGTTACAAAACATTTATAGAGTGGGTGGCAACATAAAACACCCACGATTAAAAAAAAGAAAAATTAATGTTGTATAACAATTTACTGTTGATTATATAGTTGGGGTTACCTGAAAGTTATAGCGTTTGTAGGAGTTCTTTAGTTTTCAGGTGTTGAGCGACTGGTATTTGTTAATAGACTAAAAATAAATCGAAGCATTCTATAGCTGGTATGTGGAATCTTGCCGAACGCCATCTCTCTGTTAGCACACGGTGCAAAAACGCTAAAGTAAAACTCGCTCCACGGCAGGAGTGAAACCGGACATTTGGAGCAAAGGAAACTTCCATCTCTGCTTGCGATTTCCTTACAAGACAGAACTTTGTTGGACATAGCTGATGGCAAGAGAAACATGGCAAGAGAACTAATCATAGTCAATCCACAATTCAGCACCTTTCCAGATGGTAGATTGTGAATAAAACCATTAGCAGACCCAAAACTTATTCCATTTGCATCTCAAGCTGTCAGAACAGAAAGGATCTCAAATGCCAAATTCTTGGCCATCTCCTCATAATATCAGGAAAATAGGACAGATTTGATAACACTTGGTTATTCTGGGACAGGAGTTGTAGTTTACAGTGGATGGGGTGGCACTTTATTTCAGAAACCTTCTACACAAGAAAGCAGCTCAATGGTTTCACACAGAATGCTTTTCTTACTAAAACCTTCGATTCACTGTAGATAGGGCTTTCGTTTTTTTGGCAGGGATGTCAAGGATACGCAGTAGAAAAGGTTGTCTCGTTAAGGAATGAAATATATTTTGATGAATGAATGTGTTGCAGAAGAACACGCATTTGTCTGATGTGGCAGAACTCCAGGCCGGAAGCTCAGCAGTAAAATAGCTGGCATGAACTACGTTGTTTTCTATACAACAGATTTTATTTAAGTGTGGCAAAACTGTAAGAAATACTGAAGTGTTATGACCATGCTTGGTCATTAGAAAATGCACATAATTTAAACCATAAAACATCTAATCCTAACTAGAATAACAGTGTAACTACTATATATATATATATATATATATATATATATATATATATATATATATATATATATATATATATATATATATATATATATATATATATATATATATATATATA
>JAVLVB010000549.1:459563-478763 GCA_032876305.1 Orestias chungarensis | reverse complement strand
AAAACCAAATTCACACCATGCATCTAAATCTAACTAGTACACCATAGTTGAACAGCAAAAAAAGCCTTCAACAAAATATCTCCTTTTATTGCTAAACAAATGGTGAAAGTAGTCCTCTATATGTAGTATATACAAGTAGACACACACAGTGAAGTTTATTTAATGGTTATGACTCCATATCTTAGTCATCAGAGCAAATTGAATCTATCACTTCTTCCTAATCAGCTTGTTCTTCTTTCCCAAATAAGTAGGAAATGTAAACCCGAAACTATATATTTGTAATGTGGATTCAGAGATTTACTATCCTCAGCAGGAGTAAATGTTCCGTGGGCTTCTTGCCACACACCGAAGGGGATTAAATTAAACTCTGCGACCTGTGTGGACTCGCGTTCCATTGGATTTGTTAGCAACAACAGAGATGTTTGTCATCAGAAGCTTTGTTTGTCGTTTCAAAGACAAAGTAGGGGTGTGTTATTTCGCTCTTTAAGACGAAAAATTCAAGAAAGCACAATTTAAAAAGTAAAGCTTTGGCACCAAGTAAAATAACCACCCTGAAAAAATGTTGTTTGTGTTTCTTAGAGGTGGATTTCCATATGGGTTGTATTGCTTTCTGCCCAGGGGCAGCATGGTTAGGGATGGTAACATGTCATGAGTAAGGAAAAAACAGAAAAGAACAAAGAGTTGTGATGAATTGCACTTTGACGAAGTCTCCATCACTCATTTTCATTTCAAGTCAATGAGTGATCATCCCGAACCGCCCAGTGACACTCAAGTTGATGTCTGATTGAGCTTTAAAAAATAAAAGCAAAGCATTGTTTTTAAAGATCTCTGGTTTTCCATCTACTTAATTATTCTCCAAGTTATGTATGTGATTGCAGAGGGTCGTCATTTACTCAAGAGCCACTCCTGCTGCCTCTTTGTGTCGCCACTGGTGTTTTCCATGACTAAAATCCTACTTGGTGAGCTCCGAGCAACAGGATTTCGGAAATGACTGTAATTATCAGGGTAAATATATAAACCCTAATCCACACTTAGTGAAAATCCTGTTTTTTTCTGTTAAGTAGCACTAATCAACAGTGACTGAGGAGGTAAACAAGGCATCCTAAGCTTTATTTATTCACTTTGTTAGCAAGAGGCAGTTCTTCCCGTCTGCTAATGGCAGCTGTGGGAACGAACAGAGTTCACACTCGCTGGGACCCCTGTAGGGTGGCAGGCTGTCAGGTTACACACAAGTCCGCATGTAAACACAGTCAAAATAAAAGGAGTTCTGTACAGCTGTGAGCAACACTATCCTTGCGATTTACACCGCTGCACTTTGGTGTGACTGGAGCGCAATGTCTTTGCCCTCGCTGTTTGGAAACATCATCTGATGCATGTTTTATTGGGTCCGCCGTCAACGCTCAGATTATATTTCAGGTTCAGTTTATCCGATATACCACCAAGCAGATGTAGCAATCTTAGCTGTCTTCGTTTATTACAAAATAATTCTTTATTTCGTAGCAATTTCCTTTTGAGCAGCCCCCGGAAAAGATTTAAAGGTTTCAGCAGAACTGCAAGATTATTGCCCCAGTGTAAAGTCCGGTCATGCGTGTTTCAGTATTTATTCTGGGAATGCTATAAACTATTTACACTTTTTTGCTAAACAGTTACTCTTATCAAGAATAATGAACAAAATTTGCAAATGATTTAAATGCCTTAACTTAAGCTAAAAAAAATCCCAAAAACTCATTCACACTTTTAGCAGCTTACAAGATGCTGTTGTGGGTTTTTTCTTAATTCTTTAAGTTTTTATTTGCACATGTGTTTTTTTGTTGTTTTTTTTGCAGTATTTAGATAGGAAATTGTCAGAGAGAGAGAAAGAAAAGGGGAAGAGGAATTCCCAAACTTGGAATTGCAACCTTTCCCATTATGTGGAACACAAGCTAAACCTTCATACTATGAATGGCGCCCAGTTGTTTCAGTTTTTAACATTATTTTAAGATAACTGCTTGTTTCCCGTAAAATTACAGTTGTCATATTTGCTAATACGTAATATCAAATTGTTGATGTTGTCAGATCACATGGCTAGTACTTTAGCATCTTCTTTCTAATTCTGTTCTGTTTGTCCTCATGGAAGAATAATCCTAAACTTAAATCAAATTTAATTACAAAAAGAAGGACATTTTGAACAGTAAATATTGAAGCTACTAATGGAGAAGCAGTCCTCATGCTCGCTGTTGTTGAGGCCATGTCCTCAGTTGTTGCATGGCGTTTTCATAGACAACCTCAATCCTAGAAAACCCAGAACATCCTCTTCATGAGACTGTTACTGGAAAACTGAGTCTCTTCAGTCAGAGGCTTCTTCAGCTTAGTTGCAAAACAAAACTCTACAGAAGATCGTTCCTGCCCACAGCCATCACCATCTACAACAACACCTCAGTTAAATGAGAGACTCCAACAACATTTAATTTCCCTTTGGGTAAATAAAGTATTTTTTATTCATTTAATTTGATTTGTTTTGAGCTGTGACTTGATGAACTCAGAATTCCAGCATTCCACTGCTCCGCGGCTCGGCATACTGCATGCTGTTCTTTCAAATGTCATTGTTTCCTCTGGAAGAGCTCTTTTAGGCAGAGTAACAATTCAACTGTTGATTATGAGCTGCTAATTATTGACTGATGTGTAAACAGGAAGAGAAGAGGAGTTTAATCATCTTCCAATTAAGGGACTTCCAAAGTTTTTTTTTTTTTTACTTGTGTTCAGATATGTGTTGGCGTGCTCAAAATTCCTTGTCATTAAGCCAGAGACACTGGTAACTGCTCTGTCTTTATCTCAGTAAGATTTTAATGAATTTTTCTATTCTTTGTATTTCAACAGTGAATGTTTTAATTGCCTTTATTCATGCTGATTTAATTAATGCACCTTTACTTTGCAGCTCATGATCTTTGAAACTGGTTGAGTTTTAATAGATTTTTGCTAAATGGGAAAAAAAGCTACAGAAGTTTTGTTAGTATCTTTTTCATGTTTTTTATTTTATTTTTTACGTTTTTAAGTTTAAATACATGACTTTAGTTAGAATTGTCTTTTAAAGCAACACTCTGTAATTTTTTAATTTACATGAAATATTTTCATAAATTTTGTGATTATACGTCGACCTACATCTCGTTGAATGACGCCTCTGTCATGACCCGAGGGGGTCCGTCTTGCTTTAACCGGCACTAAGCAACTTTGAGGAGGGTGGCAGGAACCCTGTCAAACAAAACAACTAAAAACGTGCAGACTGCTTTACGGCAGACGTCACTTCTGCCGTTTCCTTATTTGTAACATCATCATATAACATTGTTTCACCACATTTACATTCGTCACCTCATCACTATTCCTCCTTCACACAGCCACTGGAAACAGAAATGAACTTCAATACAACTGCAGCTGACCGGGAGATCAGGATTTTACGACGCTATGCGCTGGGCCTCATGGGAAATGCACTCTTCTTCAGGCAAAAACACTACCACTTTTGTCCACTCTGGGTCGCCAAAATTGACCAAAACTTAAACTTCTTTAGTTTTGCTTTAACAATACGTCTTGGGTTTCCATCTGAAAGCTTCTCATAATGAATGTTGGTTTATTCCTCTTGACAGATCCTGTTAAACTAACGGCTTTGTTGCACATCTTCAGCTCGACTCACACTACATCAGGGCTTTGTGATCCATAATTTCCCTAGGATTATGACCTTGTTGCCCCTTAAAATACCTCTTTTCCGCCACCATCTGATATATGTATTTTGCAGTATGCTTAATGTTTTTGAATTGTATCAGTCTCTCCTTCAAACTATGATCCTGCTTCCCCAATTCCTAAAAGTTGGGATGGTGTTCTGAGGCTTGAATGCTTCTCCCATTTGTGTTCCATACACAGAACAATGATCCACAAATCTCATCCTGATTTTTTGTTCAGTTGCATTTCTAGGACTTTCAAGAAAGGTGTTTTCCAGAAATACTTAATCCATTTGACTCATACATTGTGAACTAGAAGCTTACGAGGACAAAACATCATCATGTTGGATTTCTCAAACTGTTTAAATACGTTAGCACCAAAAATAACTTTGTTGTATATGAAGATGTGGACTTGATGACATGATAAAAAAACACTCTAAGGCATCTTCTTCCTCAATATTCAGCAATTTAACAGATAAAAAAAAAACAGTAAAAGACTAACTGACCTAAAGAAAAATTGTTATTGTATAATTTTCTTTCGAATTATTTGTTTATTTATTGTTTAACACAAGTATGAGAATGTAGAGTTTGCCTTTGGTTATTAGCTGAGTATTTGATGTAGGTTCACTTGTGCACCCATGTATGCACATGTAAATGCTTGTCCAGATGTGGGGACAGCTGGAGATAAAGAGGCCCGCAGTCCTGCAGGACAGCATCCCCCCCGGAGGACTCCTTTTATATGTCAGAGCTGTTGTGTCATGTCCTGTCACTGCCCTGCCTCATGCACACAATACTCCACCGCCATGAGCATTTTGCATGTACAGTCCATGCACATTTTAGGGTGACATCCCTTGACCTTATTCTATGCACACACTTGTGATCCGGCATCTGAGTGCACACCAACGTGGTTAGTAGTTTACATGTCTTTGCTGTGCGTTGCCTCCGTCTGCAGCGCTGCTTGCTCATTGTGTTGGATCCTCACACTCTGGCTTGCTGGCTGGGTGCCAACAACTGCCCCCATTGTACCCAGCATGAAAAGAAAGAAAGGCCAGTCGCTCACACACTCACTGATACACACACAATTGGCCGCCCGTCGTACCACACACAACAAAAGCCGTACAATTAGCCTATAACATGATGAATATTTACATACATTGCTGATACCGTTAAGGTTAATCGCATTTTCTATTCCCCCTTCTTGCGCTGCACGGATCTGAACGTGTCTGCACCGCTGCTCCTGACATCAAAAGCTGAAAAAATATTCTCATTTAGATAGTTTATTGAAGAATGTTGATGCACCCTGGTTTCTAGATCCACTCAAATTAATCATTGTTGACTTAAAGTAATAAACGAGAGATTACTTTAGTTTTCTGAGAAGCTACGATCCACACAGGTAGCTTTATGTGCCAAGCTCCTTAGCTTAGCTAGCATATTTCAGCATAAAAATGCAGATAGTGTTATTTAAAATGCTAATACTATAAAACCAAATGTAGGACACTTTGGAAACTGCGTGCATCTTAGTTCGCTAATCCACCATTTCCTACTTTCAAAATGAAAAACATTTAGGCCTATCTAGTTAAAAATTTGACAAATTTTCTTTGCACCAGTTACTACCCAAGTTTAAAAAATTTTGTAACGGTGGTGATTTCATGTAAATATTTATAATTGCACATATTATATCGTATTTATTATAGTTTTATTATGGGGCCATCCACTGCCATATTTTATAACTTGTCTTAATAAAGATCTGAGAATAAAAATCAATGGGAATGGGAGGTGGAATCTTGAGAAAGTAATATAAAGCTAAATAGTTAGTGTGTGATTTAAGTGTTTTTAGGATTTTCTTTTATATCTAACATGTATTGAAATGCTTAAAAATGAAAAGAGAAAAAGAAAGTTGATTAATCCTGAATGTAGCCACAGGTGCTGAACCCACTTGCACCGTAGTACTGGATTTATCTGCCTAGATGAAGTTTGGATAGGATACTTTTTAGATCACATGTGTCAAACCCAAGGCTTTAGGTCAAATCCAGCCATAAATAACTATTTTTGTGATCTCCAAGAGTCTAGAGGAGCTCATAATCATAACCTCTTGCTTTAATATTATTTTATAAATCAAATCACTTTTTATAACATCAGTGTAAAATAGAGGTTCATCATCCATTGTATCCATTCAGAGACAGATACCAATGAAGGTACAAATATTTAAATGGTTTCAATTATTTTACAAACTTATTTTTTTTTTGTTAAAGTGAAAATATTTTTTGCCTTTCTTTTTTAAGCAAAAACAAATAGATCTTAAACATTTTAGTTTAAAATGTTTGTGTGAATACCATTATACCACAGCATGTTTACCAAATAACAGGTTATTCCTAATCGAAGTAAACAATGATATATATTGTTGTATATGTTTGGTAATGCTCATGTAATTGCCAACATGTTTTTTTGTAACCTTTTTTTTTCTTTTTACAATTTTATCTGTTGAAAAGATCTTCAATTATTAGTTTCATAAACTTCTCAAATAAAGTTAAGGTTACTGGTATGCATCATCCATTATCAAATTTGTCAAACTGTAACTCAGTTATGTGAGGTTGAACCCTTTTTTAACTTAAATCTTTTGAAATTTACTTTGAAATCTGTCGAAATGTGCATGTGCTCTGTAAATGTTGATCATTTTTGTACCTCATCTGATGTCATCAACCCACTGAAGTATAGCTGCTGTTTTTCGCTTTAGTATTATTCAGTACCTAGCTCTACATGTATTGGCAGCGATTATTATTATTTTTGAGATAAATACAGTATTGCAAATTTTAATAAAGGTAGAAATCCTGAGCTAGCTCCTTTTTTTGTGTATAAAAATTTGGATCATCTCACAGTTTTGCGGTCTTGAAAATCCGGCCACTTACAATGTTGATCCTGCATGACAGTTTCATGTGATGCAACACACTGACATGTTTTGATTTTTAAAGAAGCGCGTGTGAGAAATTCTGCACCCAACATTGACAGGATAAAAAATAGTGATAGCTTTTTTTTTCTCTGCACCAAATCTTGGAATAAGTGAACCTGGCTAATCTGTTCATGTCCATCTCAGTCTGTACCTGCTCTCTCACTTTCAGTCTCTGTCTTTAAATTTTCACCTTCTTTCTCCTGACTTCTTTTGAAGTACTTTTTATTTCCAGTAAAAAAAAAAAAAACTAAAAACAAATCAAACCCCCAGCTTTTCTGCACCTGCCTCTCTCTCGGCCTTCTTTGCACCCTCATAGTAAGTCTCACTCCCACTCTGTCTGCCTGGACCCCTTCTTCAGTCCCCACCATGCACCATCCCCCTCCCCCTTCCCTCTCCTCACCCTCTCAGCCCTTCTCTCCCTTTCGTTTTCCCCTGGCAGGCTGGTGATTGACACTTACAAATTACCCGGCGGCAGTGGCATTGTGTGTGACCCCTCTCTCTCATCTCCAGCCCGCTGCCGTTTTGTCATCTAATTACTGTGAATCCCTGGCCTGCTCCCCACTGCTGCATTTTTAATACGGCTGGCCCCCTCCACCCTCCCCGACATCTCACTCTCTCCTGCTTTTCCTCCTCGTCACACAATCCCATTCCACCATTCACCTGGAGCCTACTTCGCCTACCTCTCTGGCCAATACTCGCGAGCCCTGACCATCGTCTCTATATCCTCCTGCGTGCCCTCCAAGTGTTTCCTCTCCATCGCTTCCATTATCATGCCATCGCCGCCCTCTGCTCTTCTCCTCTTCCTCTCCGTGAAGTGTGACTCCGTCCCACGCATGTATCAGTCCATGTCAATCTCCCTGTTTGCGTTCCAGTTTTCACTACTATCATTGGAGTGTTTAGTAAACACGCAGATCAATAGGTGCTAATGAACACACAGAGCGGTTTGCAATCTGGATACAGGGCAGCATGTTAGATGCTTTCACTGCTCTGTCTTAATTTGGTTTGAACTCGTTTTAACTGCTATTTTAGGTTTATACTGCATGGGCTGTAAAGGTCGTTTCCTTACAAATCCCAAATCGTGTTGCAAAGAATGTCTAATTAGTGAATAATAATTCAATTAAAATTGATAAGTCTAAATATCTTATTTTTTTATTTCTAACTTTAATGAGGTCCTAATGCTAGAAACATTTAAAGGACTCCCTTTATCCAGTTTAGTACAATGTTCCATTGCAGCATGTCCTAGATAATGACATCCATGCCAAGCACTGTTAATCCACCTCATTTGCTTTTGCTACTCCTCTTTAGATGTCTGCCTGTTCGTATGGTTAGAAAGACAGAAAGACGTTTGAGGTGGTGCTTTGATTCTTGCTCATGATGATTAATGGATGGTTTAAACTTCCTCCTTCTCTTTCTCCTCTTGGGTGCTGCACAAAGCCTTCTTTTCAACTCTTCTTAGATTTGGGTTTTGTAGTTCAGGTATTATTCAAACTAAAGACGTTAAAAATCTGCTCGCGGTTGTAAAACTAACACATTGCCAAAGTTATGCATTATAGAAATGACAGAAAGTAGGATGGAATTTTTGATTAGTAAACATAAAAAAGGTTTTACGACAGATCAGTGACCCTCTAGATCCCAATGGTCGATATGCAGAAACTTTAAGACGTGTCAAGGGTCATCTGAGCCAAAATGCTGAATTAGCTCTTCAGTGTGCAATCGGGTTCTACAAACCTCATGATCTGATCCATGTGTGTTGGATCTGGGACACATCGAAATGATGCTTGTCCTGTTTACCTGAAACTTTGTGTGACCTGAATTTCTTTATTTTTACTTACCCACTTTGTCCACCTGTTTATTTTTGCATGCAGCTCAGATGTTTGTTGCATTTGAAGATCACGAGTTTTGAATGTATACACTAAGGACACTAAAACAATAATATTCTAGTAAGAGTTGTTTTCTTTTCAATCCTTTTCCTTGAGTGTATTCAGATCCAACTCAACACCTCTACTAAGAGGTTCTTAGTTGGACATGGTCTAAGCTTAATTTCATCTTTAGATACAAACACTCTGGGTCTAAGCATCCCCAATGCCAATGTTCAACCGTCTATTATCTTATTGAATATCACCTAAACCTTTGAGCATCTCCTGAGAGAGAAAAGAGAATCCGAGAATAAATCCTTAATGTCCAGACAGAAAAATCCTGATCTCTTATCTATTTATCTGCACCTCTGATTTTACCTGGGATTGTTTTTTTTTTCTCTTCAGCAGCTATTTTTATGGCACCACCTTTTAAAAGAATCCTGTATTGCGGCTGTCAGCCCCACAGGAAGTGGGAGCCATTCAACCGAACCATCAGAATCAGCAGTGCTTGCGGTGACTCTGTTAATCTGAGTCAACAAAGTGATTCGGTTGAATAATCTGAGCCTCCTAAGTGACCGAAGCTACAGTCTGGGGAATGCCAAACGCAGACTGTGTGCCTATAGAGAAGACCGTACATATTGCTGGAGATTTATACCAAATATGGAAGCATGTACTGTGTATACATCTATTAAAAAAAAGGAAATTGGGAATTCTAGGTGTCTATATCTGTAATCTTTTGGTACAGGCTTACTTAAAATGACCTTTTCCCTTGTTGTGTCAATAGATTTTCCCTGGAAGATTCTCTCACTGGCATTTTAAACCCATTTAAAACACAGCACGCCTTAATGACTGCATAAATCGACATACGAGTTAATATAAAATATAAGGCTAGTATATAAGATATTTAACTCGTCTGACTGACCTTTCAAAACAGATTGCTGAATGAACCAAAACAGGTTTATCCGTTTGCTAAACAGAAGGAAAAAAAATCTTACCACAAAAAGATTAATGTAAAATAAGTATGTTTAAGCTTAATAAAATATGAGTACAAATAAAACTAATATAAACAGGGATAGATTTGTAAGTGTTCATTTTTTTATATTAGCTGTCAGCAGTTGATAAAAACGTCTAATGTATTTGCCATACTTTTCACTAAATGTAGGAGCGATATACATTTATCTTGTACCTCAAGCACACAAATATTAAAAACTTAGATTTTTGATAGACTCTTTAAGGTAGAAAGTCATGGTCAGACAGGGGCAGCTTGAATGCGCAGTGGAAGAATAAACGCAAACCAAGGAATTCTATCTCACGCAGCCAAAAGATGCAGTTCATACTTGTCTATGGAGGTGTCTGTCTTTCATGCAAGCACAAGGATAACCTAAAGAATGACATGGTAGAAGTGTTGAGACACATTACACCCACAGCTCCTCACACACAGCGGCCTTGCATACCTGTTTCTTTTGTGTGTGTGTGCGTGTGTGAGTGTGTGGCTCAGCGCCCACAGCCAGACTGAGCTCCCCTGCCGATCCCCATCTTCCAACCAGAAATCAGCAGACCGTGGCAGGCTGCTTCTAGAGCACAGCTCCAGAGGAAGGAGAAAGAGAACAAGAGAGAGAGCGAGAGAGAGAGAGAGAGAAAAAAATAATTTTAAGATGTAGGATGGTTAAAAAGACAGATTTTTTTATGAGAACTTTCTTCACTTTTTTTGCTACTTTTCATAGTTTCTGCAGATTGAAAAAAAGTTTTCTTTACAGAGCAGGTGCTGACAGATGCTAGAGCCGAAGCAGACGTGTGGCCAGGCAGGCCGGGCCCGGGCCAGGCCAGGCGGGAAACGACCTGCCCCCTCCACCTTCTGATGTAGCTCCAGGGCGTGGCAGGATTTAGCATGGCCTCATTACCTTGTCATGAGCTTGGAGAAATATGGGCCTCCTGAGAGTGGCTCAGGGACGTGGACTGATGAAAACGGAAAAGGGAAAGGGAACTGACAGCAGGCGCATGCAAAAGGGGGTGGCAGGGGAAGGAGGAGAGCAAGAGGTATAAGAGCGAGAAGGGAATTGAGAGAGAAAGGGAGGAGAGATGTTGACAGATCTGGAAAAATAGAGAGACAGTGGGGACGTCTGGAGTATGGCGGGGGAGTGGCGAAACTAATGGTCCTGCCCGGAGAGATAGCAGTCGATCACTCATCTTTAAACAAAAGCAGTGGGCTCAGGAGAATATTTAAGAAGTGCTTATTTAATTAAAAGTCCCTTTGCTCATTTTTATGAGCCATCGCTCCTTCAAATATTAACCTTCCAGGCCCTGGGAGGCCTCTAACAGTTTAGCCCTGCACCGTGAACTTGATGGCTTGGACAGGACATCACAGATGAGCCCCCTTAAATAGAAGAAAACCATTTCTATTTATCGTCGATGAAAAGTACAAGTACAAAAGACCAGCATGTATTTCTATGCAACAGCATCCCAAATATGTTTAGATATTGGTTTGTCACTTTAATGTTGAGCTTTAACATTAAATGAGCTAACAACACAGTTTGGTCAAGTTATTTGACTATGATATGTAATTCTTCTAGATACAAACAGAGTCCAGCAAACTTTTTTTTAACATTTATGGAAGTAAAAGTCTTTGTATTTTAACACTTGAAAGCAAAAAAAAAAAAAACTTACACAAGATATTAGTTCATTGCCCTCGGATTTTAATAGCGCAAGTTTCTTAATCAATGTCCAAAACCCGAAGGGCCTTCAATAATAACTGTTACTGACATAAAACAAGAAACAAAAAAGGTGAATATACCAAAATATTTTTTTAATGACCCACAAAAGCTACTTATACATGTTTAAATGTGTTTAAATCGCTCTATATAGGTCATATTACATCCAGTCTGAAAAAAAGATGTAATTAAGTAAACATCCATAAATGCCCATAGTCCAGATTAAATAACTTTCTTATTAATAAAAATTGGATTTAGGTGCATTTTGTTGTTCTAGCTTATGATTGTGAATAATAGACCACTATTACTCAATAACTCTTCAAATTTAGGTTGAATTCTTAATTGAGATCTTACATTTTTATCTTCAACGCTTATTTTAGGATTAATCTGTTAAACTGCTGGACTGCAAGTTAGATTTGATCCATAAGAGTGTCAACAGGTAATGCTTCCAGCAACCCAAAATGCATTCTTGTTAAGAACGTACCAGCATTACATGATTTTATGCCTCTCTTTGGTCCCTACTTGCTGTGTTATCTGTATGCCATGTTTCACATTGTAACTCTTTCAGGTTTGTAGCTATTGTTCTCTCAGCGCTAAATGTTTATATACATCCAAACATGCTCCCCATACCAGCCTCTCGCATATTTATATCCAGACATCTGTTTAGAGAGATTAACGCTGCCTTGGATTTCCAGGTTGTAATACAGGCCTCCTCCCAGTGGTCTTTACATGTCCAGACAGAGATAACTGGTATCACATCAAAAGGGGGAAAAAAGATGTGGTAGATCTAGTTTCTTTGACAAGAACTCAACAACAGCACTGCTGAGCTCTGAAGCCCTAAAAAATTTTTTGTTCCCAAGCAAATCTCATAGTAAAGCTTATAAAACGCTAAAAAGATGATATTTGAATTTATCTGAAATCCTTGAATATGTTTTTCTTTTCTGAAAAGTTATGCTAAATCCAGTCGCTTCATGTTTTGTTGCACATAAAGGTCTTATTGTGGTAAAGATGCCTTATATTTTCATTCATATCCTAGTTTCTGCCTGAAAAAAACTCTGTAAATGTTGTAGTTTTCCTTTATTGTGCCAATTTTGCATTTGACTGTATAATAAAATTCTTCCCTAGACCCCAGGGCCTAAAAAAAACTGAGTTCACTCAGATAAAAAAAAAAAGATGCCAAAAATGTTTCCACAGTCTTCTCTAACATGTTGTAGTGATTTAAACAGGTGTTGCCACTACAGCCTCATCTTATACCGACAGTCTGCTGCTGACATCGAGACAGACAAACGCAATTTTTTTTTGTCTTTCCAACATCAGTGCTCTCACACATTCACGCACATCCTTAGGCTGCGGCGACTATCGACACTTGACAATGTTCTCAGCTTCTAATAAGAATGTGATCACAGGTAGTACTCACTTAAGACCTTCAAAAATGCTCCACTTAACATAACTGTTTTATGAGTCCTTTGCTCACTTTGTGGTATCACGCTACTGTCTTCAAGCACCCACCTGTGCTCTTCTTTCAATACAGCTTTTTTTCCCTGCCAGGTTTTTTAAACCAAAATTGGAAGTTCACCAAATTTATAATGATTCAATATAATGCAATAGGTACAGAGTTTGTTTCTATGAAGGAGGCCGCACACATTTCTAAGCAAATAGAAACTATGCATGAGGAACCGAAAAGCGCTGTTATATAAATAATTTCTGCTTACTTTCAGTCCAACTGGACATTATAGAATTAAGGCGTCTTTACAGACGATTCTCCTTTGCTCTACCTTCTTCATGTCTCACTCTACAGTGAGAAATGAAGACATGGTTATTTATATATATCTATAGTTATGCTGCTATAGGCTTAGACTGCTGGAGGACAATCTGACCACTTCTCTCTCTGCTACTTTCTTCGATTGCCAAATCTGCTTTAGTTACTGTTATTTTAACCTTGTTAACCTTTTGTTTTCTCTTAGTGTTCTTCTCTCCATAGTAACCACACATGGTCTGGCGTTCTGTTAGCTGAGACAGCTTCTTGGAGGAGAACATGGGCTGAGATGCTTCCAGTGACGTTCTACAACTGCTGCTATAAACTCTATTATTTCAGTTTCCTCTGCATCTATTTGAGTTTTCTGTCTCTTCAAACCTCCAGCAGGTCCTGGCAGACGGCAGCTTGTACTGAGCCTGGTTCTGCTGGAGGTTTCTTCCTGTTAAAGGGGAGTTTTTCCTCTCCACTGTCGCTACATGCATGCTCAGTATAAGGGATTGCTGTAAAGTCAACAACAACACAAGCCATTGTTTCTGTCTGCTGATTCCAGAGGAGTGAATGCTGCAAGTCAATGACTCCATGAATCTGCTGGGGTTCCTTAGATTAGAAATGTTTTAAAACTGATTTGTTTATGATGTATCTTTGATTTTAATAGATTTTCTTGTAAAGTGCCTTGAGACAGCATCTGTTGTAAATTGCCGCTATATAAATAAACTGATTCTTGATTCTTATCTTCTTTTACTGTCTAATAGGTTATCTTCCCAGGTTTTCCCTTTCTGTAGCTCCATTGGTTTTTCATGTCAACTCACCAACATATCTGCACTTGCAAAAGAAAGGTTCCCCCACAGCTTGATGCTGCCACTGATATGTTAGCCACGAGACGAATGCTTTCCTTGAATGGCCTGTCAGAGTTAAATGTATGTTCTGATTCTGGTCTGGCTTCAAATGTTTCAACAACTTCAACCATGACCTTTCCAAAGCAGCTGTGTGGAAATTGTAGGTATTTTGATTGTGAATGACTTCAGCTTTCTGATCGAGCCCACCTGGACATCTTGAGTCCATTGTAAATTTGACATCAGAGCACTAGATGATGCTCTGATTTTAGCATGTTATCAATTCGTATTCCATTCAATATGTGCAACAGAAAAGTGCGACTACAGTGAATCATGAGTTTATTTAACACATGTATATTGGCTATCAAAAGCTGCGTTAAACTGAAAAGCTTGACAAATACACATACCACAATGCTGTCCGTTATTTTTCCTTCATTGTTATTTACCTATGCATTATGCGCGCTTCACACCTCTGAAGTATTTCACGACTTCTTTGGGTGAGATCCTGAAAAATTTCACTCTGAGACCTGACTTTGAAAAGGGTCTAACACTGCGTTGCAACACAGATTTTTCCAGTTTGATTGAAAACCAACTCAAGAGTAACATGGGACCTTGGTCTTCAAGGTGCTTCATATCTATCCATCTTATAAAAATAGTTGTGATGGGTTTAGCTGGTAGTGTCTCATCATAAATATAAAATTAGAACTGGGATCCAGCTCCAGTGGATACTTTGCTCCAAACCAGCTGGCTCAAATGGTCCAACTACCTCCTCGGGATTGTGAAGGTTCTGCAAGGACCGGGAAATGATCCATCATTTATTGCAGATGTGGAAAAGAACTACATCATGCAGGATTCTGACCCTTAAATAAGGATTTTGGAAACCACAGGCTTAGGACTGACCCTGTTAGATTGAAGGAGTAAGTAAGAAAGTAAGTAAAAGTTTATTTGCATAACAACATAAAAAAGCAAAGTAAGTATGGGTGTGTAGGGATATAAAAGTTCAGAGGTGCAGATTTATGTATGTCCCTGCAGAGGTTGCTGAGTCAAAACCAAGATCTTAAACAAACTTGATAGTAAACAGATATTCATTGATGTGGAATTAGAGATGGAGGTACATTAAATAATTTAATGCCAGACCCAGTCAGGATTCCAGTAGCAGCGTTCTGTAAGGACACCTGCTGGGCTATGGAGGTGTTGCTTAGACATGTGCAAAGTGCATTGCAATAATTGCAAGAAAAAAAGCATGAATTAAGACTTACATCTCAAGACAAGAGACAATAGGGCTAAGTTGGGTAATATTTCACAGAAGAAAGAAACAGGATCAAAGCAGAAAGTTGAGAAGAATTTATAGTTGAAAATAGAGTCAATAGTTGTCCCCAAGGTCTCCAACCAAAGATTTAGCCAAATAACCAGGAAACCCAAGGATCTGCTTTATCTTCATCACTTTTATTTTCTGGTGCAAAACTTATTCTGTTGCTTTCATTCAGCTGAAACCCCCCCTAAAAGACGTTTTCATATAATGTGCAGTTTTGAAATTCCATTTGAAAGAAATGAAAATATACAACTGGGTAACATTTGCATGGCAATGACGGAGAGATATCCTTAAAAAGTGACAGTATTAGACCAACAGATGGATATAGCCAAGATGTTTGACAAGGATGTGCACAGCCGAATTAGAGCTACCAGCATATCTATACGGGTCAGATGGTCTGCAATGTTGAACACACACGGCTCCAACATAGGCAGCACAGGAAGAAGTCCACTTCTCCAATCTTTATCAGTGATAAAGACGGGGGAAGATTTTGTTGTCGTTGATGAAATCAAACTAAAATTACTTTCCACAAAATAACGAATTAGTTTAAATAAATATTTTGTGAAATGTTATTATTTTTTTTCTCTATAGTTACACACAACATGAACATGTTGCCATCCGTATTTGTTGTAATCCATTCTTACCGTTTACCTGTGAGCATTTGTATTCTTACGAGGGACGTAGTACTTACTCATGCAAAGGCAGTGCATCATTTTTCAGGGGTTGTTTTTTTTTTCTCTTCCCACGATTTGTTCAGTTCAGCACCGATTCTGTGGAAGTGAAACCCCTGTAATGCTTGTTGTGGGTTTTCTTCGGCAGTCGCGGCACATATTCTTTGCATGATGTTTTGTTTGTCTTGCATTGTGTGTGTGTGTGTGTGAAAGAGAAGGAATTCAAGGAGACGGTTTTGAAAAAAAAATCTAAAGGATAAAGTGCAAGAGGCCATAGAGGAAGCACAGAACAGGCGGGGAGAGAGAAAGTGTGTTCGAGCATGTGTGCTGCATGTGTGGTGAGTATCGGTGTGTGTTTGCACAGAAGCGACAAACAGGCCGCAGAGAGAAAGAGGAGAGAGGTTATTGCTGGAAAGCGTGAAGACAATAATGCAAACTGACACTTCAGAAATTAGATGCCGGTTGCCTTGGCAACAGGCCCTGGGCTAGGGGCTACCAGAGAAGGGTGAGGATGGGTGAGGGCGAGCGGGGCTGCAGAGAGCGCCGAGATAGTGACTAAATTATGTTTGATTAGAAGGGCAATCATTTGAAAAGAGCAGAGAGAAGAAGCCCGTGGTGACGAATCCGGCAATCAATGCAGGAGAGGAATGAGCTGCATGTGAAGGCGGCGAGGACGCTCCAAGTGCAAATCCATGCGTGGTGCTCTGAAGGATTTTCTGGAGTGTTTTCACAGGTGATACTCGCCTTAAGAAGGACAAGCATTAGTCTCAGGCCTTAGATAACAAAAAGAATGTGGTTTCATCATGGCGTGAGGAATCACTGAGCTTCGTAGCATGTAGTAAAAAAAGATTTCCTAGGCAGTTTTTTTCTTTTAAATTGTTAAATAAACCTATTTAGATTAATAGAAATATCTGATTAATATTAATGTGTGTTGTTGTGAGACCATACATGACTTCAGGCCGTGTAAACTACAGCGTTCTTGTTTTTATGCTTTGAATTCAGCTTGAGGTCTTAAGTGTGCTGTAGCACATGGGTATAAAACAGATCAGACTGGGAGTAGTTAAATTTCATTTGCCACGATAGAAAACCCAACTAAAGCTGTAATAAAAATGAAACAAATTGCACTGAAATATACTCATATACAGTATAAAGAATGTGGCTTGTTTCATACAAAGCTCACGTAACAACCAAAACGCTTGAGTACTTCAACTTTGTATACACTTATACAAACAACTGTTCAATGATGATCATATTGGTCATTTATTCTAACAGTGTTTCTAATCTCACCTTTATCACCAGAATTATGGTCTAAAGCTCAACATTAGAGTAGTTTTAGTCTTTCCAGTTTTAGTTATAATATTTAATTAGTTTAAATAAAAGGTTAACGTTTAAAATGCAATTGTGTAAATTCATTATTTGACTAAACTGTAATTAGAATCCTTTTTCCTTTTATTTATGTCATTGCTTTTTTTTGTTGTTTTTTTTAAATGTTTTGTTTAATGGCTTCTGTCAGACAATCCTGTTTCATAAACCAGCAAATCAAAAACTGGATTTAGGTTTCTTAAGGAATAGATTTTTGATTGACAACGACTATTATAACCATAATTTACTTGTATAAATGCTTGAACTTAGTATAAATAGATATAGGTTATTGTAATAATTAATGAGATCCTCAGTAAAGGATACTAAATATACGTTTTTAGTCATTTAAAATACATCCATTTAAACATGTGTCCTTAAATTACACCTAAATAGTTAAGAATGCACATCTCTTTTATACTGAAAAGTTTACTCCTTTTTTGTGAGAGCTCATCTTTAGCAGTGTCACTGCGCTGCGGTTTTTAATATGCAATCTTAACCTTTCACAGCTCCTCGGTACCAGGTTACTGATCGCTTCATAAGAGGTCAAAAGAAACAGTGCTGAGCTCACTTCCTCTTGTGTGTAACATCAAAATGGATCACAAATGCTCTTTTAAAATGAAACTGTGCTCATTAAAGGTTCCATGTTAAGTCATTAACATAATGGTTGTCAGGCAAGATCAAAGGTTATTAGTCAGATTTGGGCACCCACCCGTTTAAACCATCCATGTTTGATTTATTTTTTGCATTGTGCCTTTAATACAAACTATTTAATAATGGTGAATTTCTTAAATTGACAATATTTTGTAAATTCCTTTAATCATTATTTAGTGAATAAATAATTCACCCTGTCTGAAAACATTAGATTTTAAATTTTACATGCCAAAGCAGCTTTTCTTCAACTTCTTCCAAAGCATCCTTTTAGTGCAATACTAAAAACCCTCCTAACATCACATGGTGGCCAGGAATCTCCAAGAATTGAATAACTAAAAAGTCTCATAGATTTAGTGGGCTGTATTTCAATTCTTCACATTTCCCATTACCTTTCTTTCAACAAAAAAAGTAAGAAATTATTAACTACATATTTATAGAGAAACCTAAGATGTATTTGTTTATTTTAGCTTTTTAGAGTTTTGGATTGTTGGAATCCTAATGACAAGAAGATGAGGGAGGCTAACGCCAGTAACGGACAATAAAACGGACATTTAACTAGCCCACATGAATGGGAGGTTCTATAAAATATATCACGTTATAAGTGTTGAAGTTAGTAACTGTCTCATTTGCAGCAATGTGCAATTTACAGTGTGCAACAAAATTATAGACCTACAATCTGGCAGGTTTTCTCCTTGGCAAAGGACAAAACTCTGAAGTTATTCTCTGATTCGAGGCTCCTAACTCTTAGTTAGGTAATTAAACGCATCATCTGTCAAGCCTTCATTAGAGGCAAGAGACAATATGCTGTATTTAGAGAATTTGCTTACTTTTTAGTCTTAGACGTTAAGCCACGCGACGTAACAGAGAACTTTAATATATAAGAAAACCCAATTGTGAATGCATTTCAATATCTAGTATAAATTGCTATGCTTCACTTAAAGAGTGTCTCAAATTCCATCACAAGGTCATTTCTAACTTTAATGTATTAGAAATAAGTACTTAATGTATGCATACATGGGGTATAGGTATTCTAAATCTCCTAGCAGGTTATTTTTGTTTCTTTTGTTGGGGACTCCAAGCTTTTAATTGACACCATAACCTCATCAAATGTAATGCTGTGTCTGAATTCTTTTCAATATGCAACAATCTTCTCATTTATTTTTCCCATTTGCCTTGCTAATGGCCTAGCTAAGTTAGCATAAAAGTTAATGGTGGCACGTATGCGAGTATTTTCTGATCTGGCCACCTTCCGATTACACCAATATTTCAGCCTGGTGCAGCGTTGGCATGTCATCATCATGTGTCACACAGAAAGGTTTGAGACGAAAAGAAAAATGGACTTACCAGATAATGTGCTTGTTACATTATTCATCCATTCATTGTCTATCCCTGCCTAGTCCTGCATGGTGGGGATG
>JAVLVB010000549.1:444971-459463 GCA_032876305.1 Orestias chungarensis | reverse complement strand
GGGGGGGGGGGTATCTGCACCGGTCATTTGGTAAGTCAGTCCATCACAGAGAAACACAGAGACACACAGGAGAAACAACAGTGCCAAGGACAACTAACACGTCTAACAGTCATGATTTTGGAGTGCAGGAGGAAGCCAGAGTACCCTGAGAGAACCCATGCATCCCGTGAGGGAACATGCAAACAATAAACAGAGGTACTCGTGGTCATGATTTCACATTTTTGCTGCCTTGATGTAAGTTATGCTTAGCAAATGACAAGGGGTGGAGGGTGGGGGTCTGAAGCAATGGGTTTGTGATTCAGTCTCAAGAAAATCATCATGTCATCATCTGGGTTTATATTCAAACCATCAAGATAAAGTTTTCAAATTTGCAAACGCCATTTGCTCCTCGCCATAAGTCAGCACTAATGCCAGTGAATCAAAAACCTTTAAAACGTTTCTTCGAATGAGCCTTGATTTCTGGAATGTGGGAAAAGAAAAAAAAAAGAGCAAAAGAAGGGGCCAAGATCACAGTACACCAAGGCTCTGTTGGATTAGAAGATGTATTCATCAATTTGTGAAAGCAAAGGGACGTTTTTTTTTCAACAGCCAAAGCACAAATGGCTGTGAGCTCTGCTCCCGACAGAAACTACACTGACACTCGAGTGCAGCTAACAAAGCTTGTTCTTTCACACGCTGAATTCCGTTTGAAGCTTTAAAACAAATTTATGTTTTGTTGCCAGTAACATAATCTCGCATTAAAACAAACTGGTGCCCACAAACCTTTCTAACCATCCTTTTCATTGCAGGTTGTAGCAGCATAATTCTGAGTCTTTAATCTGACTTGTTTCATTAAATTTGTAGTTGTTTTAAACCTTTTACTTATTCCTTATCTAGCGGAGGAAATGACTTTTGTTTCTAGCTATTTTCTAATACAGTTGTTTCCTAATTCTTAAATATGTATCCTTAAAGAATCAAGAATCAGTTTATTTATATAGTGCCAATTTACAACAGATGTCGTCTCAAGGCACTTCACAGAAAATCAATTAAAATCAAAGATACATCATAAACAAATTGATTAAAAAAGTTTCCAATCTAAGGAACCCCAGCAGATTCATCGAGTCATTGACTTGCAGCTTTCACTCCTCTGGAATCAGCAGGCAGAAACAATGGCTTGTGTTGTTGTTGACTTTACAGCAATCCCTCATACTGAGCATGCATGTAGCGTCAGTGGAGAGGAAAAACTCCCCTTTAACAGGAAGAACCCTACAGCAGAACCAGGCTCAGTACAAGCAGCCATCTGCCACGACCGACTGGGGTTAAACATGTTTGTTTGTCATCATTTGAACTAAAAGGTAACAAAAGGTTATGAATTAAGTTTTTAAAAGAGATGGTAATCAACCTTAAATAAAAGTTTACATTTTAATGTTTAACATTTTATAGGTTAGTAATAGTTACATTATGGAAGCTGTTAGAGGATTTCAGTAGTCTGGAGGTTTGTTAATGATACCTAGGAGACATGCATCTTTGAAAATATATAAATTAAATAATCTAAAGTTATATTAAAAATTGTTTTCATTTATTTAACTTAAACATTGCTTGTCAAAAAATTATTTAGCAACTTTTCAAATATTTCAGACACATTTTTAGAGGAATTAGAAAAATCAAATGTAGTGATGCTGACCAGCTTTTTTCGTGTTTTACTCACTTTTCTGATTTTAAATGCAAAAACAAGGTTTGTCACTTCCGCCTACCTACCAGACTTGCCAGTTTCCTTTACAAAAAAAACAGCTATTATGTCCTAATGCTGTTTACATTATCTGGCATGTTATATGATGACTTAGATATTCAATTGCACCAAAGAGTCCAAAAGTTACATTGAAGCTTATTCAAACTGCAGCACCTCATTTTCCCTGAAGGAGGCGCAGCTGTTTCTAGAAGAAGGAAGTGACCAGGCACTGAATCAACCTATATGATCTTAAGGTAATGAAAAACATAATACATAAATCTTTAGACTTGTCGAATACAGACTATCAGGAAACAAAAGGAAAACTAATCATCAGAAGCTTCGGTGTATGACAGAACATATGATAACAAACACACACATGTTTAATATGTGTAATGATCAAAAGACTTGTTGGGTTTTAATTCATTTCAAAATTATTATTAAATCTGAATGAGTGGATGATCTGTAGTGAAAGTAATGTCCCATGTATTTAATCGCTGGATAAATATATATTCTATTATATTCACTTCTGTCTACTAAAAACCTTTTCAATTATATCTTAGTGCAAATTTATTACATTGAAATACTTCAGTTTAAAGTCCTTTGAGTTTATAACCTGCCACCTATAACTTCTAAGCTATTTGTGCATTCATAGTTTTCAGACAAACACTTGCACAGGCTCTGTGTGAAAAGATTTCCTTCCTAGCGATGAGCTAATAAAGAGTTGAGCTCTTATTTTCTTTACAGAAGACGCCATTTGAGATTATGAAATAAGTTTCTAATTAAAGTTTTAACCTTTGTATTCCCCCCTGTGCTCTCATTGCTGTTTTCAGTGACCAGGTTTAAAGCATGACTTGCAGAGCTGCAAAAGTAAAATGGAAAAAGTTGGAAACTCTAAAGAGCAACATAATTTGCCTGCTGGTTTTCAGCATTTTTAGCATTATCATGATTGTATGCTAAAATCCTAAAAGCTTGCATAAAGTGCAATGGTTTCATGGCAATATAGTTTGTAAATAAAGGTTCACTGCAAGAATTTTTAAAATTAATCTGGCTTCTTGTTTTTTTTTCCAAACCAAAAACATAAGTATTACGTTACTGCTGTGATCTTTCACTATAATACTAATAATCATTTTCACTATTATAAAAAATTCTTCTATGAAAAGAGCAAAGGAGCACAGATTAACATTTTTTAACACTAGTCAAACAATTTCTGTACTCACAACACAGTTTTACTTACACTACATTTTGATATCAAGGTTAAAATCCCAATTCAGTGACTGGTATTGTGATAAGATTTAATGCCAGAAACAGCAAAGTCAGCAGCATTGAACAACGATATTAGTACATAAATTAAATGCATACATACAAACTAAGTACGAGTTGTGTTCTACATTTGAAAGTAAGCAATCCAGGTCTAGAAATTTTAAAACAAATGTTTTCTGAGAATGTGTTGTGGTGCTATAAACCTAAACTTAAATTTTAATTTATAGTTGGCGCAAAAAAACAACAAAAAGCAGCGGAAAAAAAAAGCCAGAACAGTAAAAACCTCTGTAAGATTGATAATGGCAGCATCATGGTCTTGGATTACTTTACCTTAACTGGAGATATTGATCCCAAACCTTTAGCTATGTATTAAACACTTATAGAGTTAAACACTTGAGCAATTTATATGTTTTTTTTCGTTCTAACATATTAGTCTTGCTCTGTTGAATGGAACAGGATATAAGATTCCGTTTGTGTGGAAAATGTTAGAAAATAATTAAATAAGTGACTTGGAACTGAGCAGAAATAATTGATTCCTCTTTTCTGTTGCTATTGTCTGATATTAGAGACCTGCCAAATATCCAGCATTCCAACCTAACAGTACAATAGGAAGATGATCTTCTCATCCTGTTATGACTCAGGAACCATAGACAGTCTCCTGCAGATTTGTAGGACAGTGTGGCATCGGCAGGGCTGCCATAATTGTCCTTCACAATGAGGTTCATTTGTGCTTCATCAGCAACGTGGGACCTGGAACCTTTGAAGGAATGTCGTGTTCAGCGATCAGTCCATATTCTGCCCGCAGCAGTTGGATCATGGGGTCAAAATGTGAAGATTCTAAGAACACTTTGTTGATTGTTGCATCAGTAAGACAGCATCTCTTAGGGATTTCCCATTTGTCACAGAATGCACACTCAGCAAATTCACAGAAGTCCCCGTGAAGAAAAACCATGACCAAACATTGTGTTTGAGTTAACCCATAAAAGCAGACGTTATTAGACCCTAACAACTTAAATCTAATACGGGGAAACTACTGGACAAGAGTGTTACCTTAAAGAATCCCTACTAGCCATGTTTACTGTGAATCTCAGGGCTTCATAATTTTGAGTATATGCAAGATTTATAAAGTACAGGTTGAGCCACTGAATTTAAAAGATGCACATCTATTTGTATAATATTTAGTGGTGTCCTTATACAACTCTCACTTTCAGTCTTAATTTTTGCCGATATCAACAGACCTGGTACAATATCAGCATGAATCATACAGTCCTGTAATACCTTTCTGGGGTAGAATCTCAGAGAAGACTCGATTAAGTCATATTACTCACATAATAGTTAATAGTTACAGAAATATTAAACTTTCTTCAGATAAAGGAGGTTCCACAATTAAATGAAGTAAAGTTTTGCAACGTAGCACGGATCAAACGTTGGAAGAGACTGCTTGTGCTGATATCAGAAATTTCAGATGTTGGACGAAATAATCCGATATTTGTTTTTTGCTGATATCATGGTCCTGTTGGTACTCTTAGATCAAGGAAAACAAAAGATGGCCTTAATAGAACTGACAGGAAGATCTGGTAGATTTCTTTTTATGACTGAATGAATGGCTGGATGCATGGATGTGGATGGATGGATGATGCTACAATAATACCACTTTGAAGTTCTTTTGATGATGAAATGCACAAGATGTACTTGAATGCACTATTAAAGGTTAATTTTTGGGAAATCTCCTCCGGTCAGCAGGAAGAAGCTGTGCAAGATTTTAAACTGGTTGCCTGCTGTATTTGGACTTTGATCGATTTTTCTTCAATACCAGTGATGATTACATTACATTTAACATTGTTTGATGTAAATTATATAATTTAAAACTGGTGAGAACTACATATTTTACAGATGTGGAAAGATGCGTACATACTCAGAAAGCTTCGAGTGGCTTAGTCTGTTTTCTCCTCTGTAGTTGCTTGAAAAACCGTATTTGTTTCCAAAAAAGTCAGAGTCTTTTAATAGGATTTTTTTTCATATTTAAAGTTATGCTAAAGAACGTTGAATTAAGCGCTGAGTTCCAGATATAAATATTTCGCATTTGTGTATGTGTTGTGTGTACATGATATTGTTTCATAATATTTAAGCTTCTGACCCACATGAAATTAGAACTCTCAGGAGATATTTACAATGATGTTTATTTAGATTGATGAGGGGAAGGGGATCCGGCGGTAGACAGCAACGGGCAAACAGCAACGAGTGGCAAGGAACAGGAGACAGCAAAGAGTGGCGAGGAACGGGAAACAGCGGGGCGGCAGTAAACGGGAGGGAGCAGGGAACGTCTACGACGTGGGAGACCGGAAGCCTCTGAGGGTGAGGACAGGTAAGGTGAGTAACAACAAACGGGTGAGGGAAAATGAAGGGAACGGTCTTACTTGGATGAAGTGAACTGTTGTCGCCATGGAGGAGTTTCTTTCAGCAGAGACGGTGAAGCTGTAGTCCAGGGGGTTAGTGCAGCTGATGGAGTTATGCTGGAGCGGGCAGACCGAGCTGAGCCAAGAGGGCTGGGAACCAGATGGACGAGGGAAACCAGAGAGGATCTTGAGGTGGATTTGAGTTCTGGAGATGAAGGTAACCTGAGGTGAACACAAATGTTGTTAGAGGCGTTGGAGAAACAAAGTAGCAAATAAAAATCTTGACAAAAACGAGGAACAACTAAAGACACAACGAGAAGCATTCAAAAGGCTAGAGACACTAGAGTTTGGCACTGAGACTAGGTATTACCGGGAGTAAACAAACACTCAGGCAACGAGTAGCTGATCCACAACTCCTCTTATACTGGCTCAGCTCATCAGCGCCAACCAGGCGCACCTGGGGTGGAATGAGCTCCAGCAGAGGAGGAGCACTGGTGACCTCCTGTGCCCAGCTGGAGAAGTGGCTGAAAGAAACTCACACTGACATATTGTTTGTTACATCCCAACTATTGGAGGCATGGGTCAGTTACTGGTGTCAAGGTACATCAAATACAATTTAGACATTTAAATCTCCAAACATTTTCTCTAAAATGCCCCTTTCATGAGATTCCAGAGCAGTTATTTAAACACCTCCCCTTTCCAACCTGCTGCTATGCACTGTATCATATTATTTCAGATGAAAACAATACAAAGTCTCAAATTCCTTAGAAAGCACAACCGTGATTATACCTCTTTTGTTGTAGGGGACTCAAGAGACTTAGGAAGGTAGAAAACATAACACAACATTTATGCATGTTTGATCATCTTTGTTAGATATGCAAAATGTCCAGTAAATCTTTTCTTAGTGTCATTTCTGTAATGCATGTAAAATAGTTTTAAAAAAACATAAAGGTTATTTTTTCTGCTGAAAATGATTATTGGCTGTGGAGTTGGTGCTTTTTAAAATATACCTTAAAAGGCTGAGGTATCTGAACGACGTTTCTGTTTTATTACTATTTTATTTAACCAATTATGTGTCCCTCTCTGCTTCCACCTCCATCATCTTGCTTTCAGAATCAATTTTGTTCGACAATCTTGTGCAGACAAGCAATTTGACTAGAGTTCAAATTTGCTCCTATCGACAAAATTTTAAATATAAACACATAGGATGTGATATAAAAAAACTTTTTTCCCCTGTAAATTAATAAATAATTATTTTATCACTCTGACCTGTTAAGTGTTCAACAGAAAGACATCCTGATAGAGACAACCTATTTGCTTGATTGCAGCTCTGCAGTCTATGGAGGCTGGTTTATTTATATAGTGCTCAGTAAGTGTAAACAGTGTGTCTGCAGCATGTGTGAGGTCTGCAGAGATTTAAGCCCTTTACTGAGCCTAGACCTGTAAAAGCTGTGGATGTAGGAAGTCGAGCCCTGTGAATCTTCTATGTATTCCTAACGTTACATGAGCAGTTTAATTAGCTATTATCATTATTATTATCATCATATTCTCAGTAAATCTTTAAATAAATGCACTGAAACAAGCATCAAGCCACAGGAAACTGGTAGAAATAGACATGGGAGATTTGATCTTAACTTCTGATTTTAGAAAGAGAAATATAAATTAATTATTGTTAGTAAATATTAAATGGTTAAAAAAGTTAAGCAATATATCTTTTTTGGTTTATTATTTGCTATTATGCATCTTGTTCTTCATCCAGGCCTCTTCCTATTCTATACGTGTTTCTGGATATACGGCTGTGTTTTCTCCTTAACAGTAACCCACCGATCACAGTGTCTCATCCAAGGACACTTCAAGACATGGATGGCGGTGAGGTGCAGAGCTTTTGATGGTTGCAGAAACACTCTATCACCTGAGCCCACTGGTACTGGAGGAGGGGGTGGGGGGGCTACAGTCAAGAGAAGCAGAATGTTAAATCTTTATCTGCTGACACAGTGTAAGAAAGACAAAAGAGAGGATTGGGTATTTGTTTCAGTCATTTTAAATACATATAATCAAATGAATTTTGCTAGCAAGTTAGTTGTTACATCAGGATTTGGAATGTTATGATTTTTTTATGAGTAACTGCTGCAACTGGTCAGAGTGTTGCAATAAACTCAAGACTCAGTGCACCGCAACAATTTTGTAAAAGAGACTTTATTTTTTTCTATTTTGCATGCAAACTGAGTTTTAGGGCAGAAAAAGATTTATTGTTAATAGGAAGAATAGAAGAAACTATATTGATTTATATGTATGCACCACATAACAAAACAATTGTAAAATAATTTTTCTGTTTTTTATTTTATTTTTATTTTTTAACCAAATCTAATCTTTGTTCGAGTCTGTTATCCCTTAATATCAAGTGTAAGTAGGATGCTGCAAATTTCATGTGTAATAAGGAAGGGATTTAGAGGTGAATAAAAGTGCAGATCCTTTTCGGATCCATCACTGTCAAAGGTCCTTTTTATATTTTCGCATTTCTAATGAACCAAACTTAAGCTACTAGTGTCATCTGACAATTAAACAGAGGGAAAAATTATGGGGCAAGATTTGGATTTAAATCATCCAAACTTAACTATCTTGCTCAAGACAGAACAACAAACTAAAAAACAAGTGTAGGGGTTCCTTTTTTAATGCCTGAGCTTTTATAATTTTTCACTGTTTTTAAAATAATTTGAATTATATTATAATTCATTAAATATTATATAGTATACTGACAAATGTTTAACTTAGTTTTATTATTATTATTATTATTATTATTATTATTACTTTTTTTTTTTAGAAAATAGCAATGAACTTAGCATTTTAATAATTCGTTTTCTACAGAAGGGCTTATGGTGGGGGACCAGTACCAGGAACTCTAAATGATTACATATAACACGACATTTTGAAAGATCTCACACTCTCATCTTTGAATAAAATAATCTACACAGAATTCCTTACCTTGAGGAGCGAGAGCACCTTGAATTAGAAGTGAAGTCTTCAACTTGTGACTCCAGAGTCACATTTGGCCCTATTGTCCCTTCGCTGTTGCCTGTATAAAACCAATTAAGAAATGTTTTATAGATTACAAAATCTAAAGAGCAATTCTGTATGTTTTCATGCTTAATTTGCAGAAAGCATCTATAATAGAAGGACACCCGTGGTTTCAGGCTTTTAAAAATAATGGCATGTTTTAGCTTAAAGCTATGTGTTTTATTAGTATTTTTAAATTGGCTACCTATCTTTCATAATCTTACATATTTATGGGAATGATTCATTCTGTTGTGAAATATTAATATAGGATTGCAATTTTAATTTTGCTTGTGTAAAACTTTTCGAAATGTTTGCTAACCCCTTAGCATGGCTTTCTCTATCAAGAACGGTGTCTGACTTCAGGAATATGTTTCTGGATAAGAGGTCAAAAATTCCTGCAAACATAGTCCTAAATTTTATGGACAGCAATCTCTTTAAGATTAAAATTAGGACTGGAAAAACATCACATTAAACCCTATGAAGGCAGGGAATGATGCTTTGGCAATTCAGTGGAGTTTACAATTTGCTTGATTGCAGCTCGGCTATTTTGCACCACTGTCACATCTCAACACTTGTGGTTAACCACAGTCAAAAAAAAAAAAAACTTAAGTCATGTAATCTCTTCTGCAGCTTTTCGTGGCAACCGTGCAAAGCTCCACTTTGAAAGACGAATGATTAGCCTCCCGGCATTGCTAAAATAAAGAAATCTCCACATGCGCAAGGTATGCTGAACTGCCTGGGAGGAGATGCGTGAAAAATCCTGAGGTTTGCTCGGCATGATAAGTAATTACACACCAGTTGAGGAGGCAGCCACTGCCACACGCCTAGTTCTAGATTGCGAATAACACGCTAGCACTGCGTTGTTTGTTTCGAACAATTAATCTGACTGTAGGGAAGTAAAACAAAAAAAGATTTGAAGAAACCTGTAATGAAGCAGTTGGAGTGGAGGTAAAACCTTAGATTGTTTCCTGCATTGAGTATGCGCAGCTCACTGGCAATGACACAACACACTTCCTTACAGACCTGGGCAGGCCAGCTCACTCAATGCAGTTAGATCCCGTGACCTCTCATTGGTACATTAAACCCTTTAGAATAACAAAGCACAGTTTGAGAGACCCACAGTCACTTCAATTCCAATGTGCAAATATACTTCCAAGAAAATAAATCCATGGCAAACTTGCGAAATGCCAAGAGTCAGATTTAATATTTTCCTAAACTCTGAATGTCGTTTTTTTTATGCATAAATTTGAAAGCAAATATGTTCTTAATTATGTATACAAAGTTTAAAATGCATTGTCTGTTGTCTGCACAGGCAAACGCAAGCGCCCGTGCGTGCCACGTCCCAGCAGCACACGTATGTGCACACACAGGGACACACGCATGCATGGCGGATGCAGAATTGAATGCGATAGGGAAGTGAAAAATGATTAACCCAGGGTCAGCTCTCAGCCTCAATCTCGGCAGCGCTCAAAGAACATCCTCGCCTGATTTACACTCGTCATGTTCCACAGCACACATTTGCATATATTTATTAAATTCACCACGCGTTGGAGAATAAAATATAACAGCGTGGAGGGGGTGGGGGCACGAGGAAAAGGAGTGGAGGAGGGGAACGAGGGAGGGGGTTATTTAAAGGAGGTGTGTTTCTGATAGATTTGCTTTCCATTCATATTCATTTGTTCACTCCTTTCTCCTTCCCTGACTGTGTTTTGTTCATTAGCATGGAGGTCAGCGCAAGCATCAGATGTGACCGCGTGACGCTTTGGGCAACACACTGCTGTTGGTCAGCCTATTGAATTGACCTTGTTATCATTGTGACAGACTGTGTTATTTATCAGTTCGTTAGATAAGAACAGCGTGGAGCATGGTGATAGTCCAGCACACGGAACGGGTCTCAGCGCTGAATCCCCAAAACGGCTGATGAAAACACAGCCCTTTGGTGTTTTTCACTTGTGCAAACAAAATTCAGCCATCTTTACCGTAAGTGTGACAAAAAAAGTGAAGGGGTAGTAAAAATGGAGTGTCTATGGGAGAATAACTTATAAACACGTTTTCTAAAAGCCAAAGAAGCTCCTTTTTTCAGCTTGGAGATTCTTATGCTTAGGGCGTTGACTTGAGTGAGAGATCTGTCAGTTCTAACTAGACTGCACCAACATTTAAAGAGCCAACAAGGTTCTCACAACGGAATTTGGATTTCAGGGGAAAATGACTTTCAACTTCTGTAAGTCTCCATTCTTTTATTAGAAAAAAACAAACATCAAGAGCTAAAACTGTTACTCTTGAACCGTATACTACATATATTTTTTAGCTTGAATTAAAATAAATCTCTACAACAGGACAGCATTCCATCATACATCAAAAAAGTAAAATGAAAAACAAAAACAAAACAATGATTTAAACATAATTCCTAAAACTGTTCATTTACGTTAAAGCTGAAGAATTATAGAACAAACACTCAGCCAGATGCCCTGATCTCCATGTTTGATAGTTAGTATTGTATTTGTGACTCATTTGCCTCTATAAGGACAAACTTTGAGTCCTCTATGTTTGTTGTATCCTTAAACTGAACTGTTTGAAACTTGGATTTGTGTATCATACTCTTTATAATCAAATTGAGTCTTGGTGGTTAGGATGTGGCTGAAAACCAAACTAATATATTTACCTAGCTTTGAAAAGATTACATTAAACATCTGGAATGGCGTTTTCCACTCTCCAACCTGTACCCTTTACAATATTTACTTAGAAGTCAGTTTTATGCCAAAAATCCAATCAGTTAACCTGATTATACCAAATATTGCCAGAAAAATGCTCAAACACTTAGAAATAATAATATCAGGATCGTCTCTCGTTAATTATATTTTCCAAATTACTGTATTGGTGGAGTTAGAACTCCAGATTTGCCTCAGTTGTTTAGGGAAAATGTTCAACTAACTCGTTCGAGCTCAAGAACGTCTTTTCTCTCCTCATCCAAGGAAACTTTTATCTGTCTTTGCAGCTACATTACTGAATTTTGTACAACCGCCAGTACACCAGCACACATTTAGCTTTTTCAACATCATAAGAATACATTTGTAATTATGGACCTTCGCAACAAACCTTTACATATTTAATAGCTGGCTTATTTATTTTAAATTGTAAAATTAGACTAAACTTATTCAAAAAATCAGAAAAGATGAATTTTGACCAGTCATCTTGAGGCCTTTGATGGCTAGAGGACATGCAACAACAGAAAACAACTTTGAATATTCTTTCTAAATGGAGGCATTTCTTATTTTGACTATAATCAGATTAAATCATGTAATCAGATGAATGTTTCCACTCACTTTACAAAATCTCCAATTAGCACTCAGTTCTCATTTTAACTTACCTTTCTAGATTTCCACCACTGACCTTTTAACGCAAAACAACAAAATGCAAATTCTTTGCCCATAGCTTCGCTGAAGATAACCTCTATCAGGCCCTCCATTGTCCCCTGTTTTCTGTCCCATCCGCACACAAACAAACACACAGCCTGATGGGAGCAGTGTGGCAGGGGGGATCAATAGGGCTGAAACCTGTCCAGAGCGTTAATCCATCAGCGGTGAGTGGAGAGAAGAGGCAGGGCAGGAGAGCCATTTGCTCACACACAGGCCTCCGCTCCTTGTTCTTTATTTATATACTTTTTTAACCACACTGGGTTAAATGGATGCCTGAGAAATATTGCCAGTAAAGAAGCTGTCCTCTTTCATGAATATCCTCAGGAATCTTTGTATTCCTAGAAATGTAGTTGTCGTAGGGAATTATTATCCTGCACTTAATATACTAAAGAAAGCCTTCTGAGCTATCCAATCTATCAAACTCAAGAGCTTTTCTGTTGTTTAGATATATCCAAAGGTCTGTGTGCAAGTGAGAACAAACATTGATTTCTATTCAAAAGTTCCAAAACAAACTTTATAAAATGAGACTACGTTTTTCTTGTTTTTGACTGTGTTTCAAAGAAAAGATAAATGCAGTATCACTCCTACTCTCCGTCGAGCACATTTTATTATCAAGTCATCTGATCGAAACATGCATTTAAAACCATTTAACCACTTCTAAAAATCTAACATTAATGATCTTATCAGAATTCGTTTTATGGCTTTGTGTAAACACGTGTCTGCAGCGACCTCTGTTGTCACAGTTTTCTCCTCCTGATAAAACAGGGATATTTATCATTTGTTTTTACAGAAAAAAAGGTAATTTTAATGATTAATGGAAGATAATACATAGATTTGGCATTGAAGAGAAGCCTAGGTCAAAACCTGGTTACAGGGTTGAGAAGGCACATAATGTGGTGTGCTAGGAGCTATTAGCTTAGCACAACATAGATAAAAACTTCTTAAAATAAATGATTCCCTAACTTTGTTCAATTATTGTTCCTCTTCTGGATGACAGGATACATTATAGCTCAAAGTCTACACATTGCATGTCAAAGTTCAAACAAAACTGTGCTTTTCTGTAGGTTTTTGACAGACTTTTAAACAGTATTAACATCCAGTTAAATGTACAGGAGAAAATGTTCAACTCAAATCACTAAGCTTATGCTGAGGTGATTATTTCTTAAAATCTAAACTGAAATAAAAATATGAAGGTTGGTTGCCATGGAGACTTGAAACACACTGCTGGACAGACATTGCTGACTTATAGTGCGTTCGTTTATCTATCCGACTCGGACGTCCGAGATAAACTCGGACGTTTTTCTTTCTTTCTCGGATGAACTCCGAAAAGACCAAGGATTCTGACTTGGATTTCAAGATGTTTGCGCCCAGTGTCATCTGTTGTATGTTGGTTTAAATGACGATTTCAATTTCTCATATGAATTTTTGGGGTCCGTTTTTGTGGCGAAAACCTGTTTAAAACTGGAGTTGCTAAATGTCTCCGAGATTGCTAGCAGAAGATGAACAATTAAATGAAGTGAAAAATCCGATGGGGAATAAACAAAACTGGAGCGCCTGGTACTCGGCTAGTGCTACAGCAATAACATCTTTCCTGGTGTTTTAAACGTCTTCCGAGTCGGACGTCGGAAAGTTTAATAAAACGCTCGAAGTGGAAACGTGACGTGATCCGAAATCCAAGTTGGATCGCAAAGGTTAAACGAACGAATGACTTCCTAAGAAAGAAAGTTGAGAGTGTAACACCGGAATGTATGAACAATGTGCAGATTAATCAAGTTTAGATAGATAGATAAATAAGGTGATTTCAGTGGTATTCAAATGAGTCCCTTCTTTACAACCAACCTGGATATCAAATATATATGTATTGAATATATATATTCTCCTTTGCTCTACCTTCTTCATATCTCCCTCTATAGGGTTATTTAGGTGTTTCTATAGTTATGCTGTTATAGGCTTAGACTGCTGGAGGACAATCTTACCACTAATCCCTCTGCTACTTTCTTCTTTTGTCCAATCTGCTTTAGTTACCGTTATTTCAACCTTGTTAACCTTTTGTTTTCTCTTCGTGTTCTTCTCTCCATAGTAGCCACACCTGGTCTGGCGTTCTGTTAGCTGAGACAGCTTCTTGGAGGAGAACATGGGCTGAGATGCTTCTAGTGACGCTCTACAACTGCTGCTATAAACTATCTTTTTCAGTATCCTGTCCATCTAATTTAGTTTTCTGTCTCTTCAAACCTCCAGCAGGTCGTGGCAGACGGCTGCTTGTACTGAGCCAGGTTCTGCTGGAGGTTTCTTCCTGTTAAAGGGGAGTTTTTCCTCTTCACTGTCGCTACATGCATGCTCAGTATGAGGGATTCCTGTAAAGTCAACGACAACGCAAGCCAATGTTTCGGTCTGCTCAGTATGAGTGCTTCAAGTCAATGACTCGATGCAGTCTGCTGGGGTTCCTTAGATTGAAAACTTTTTCAAATTGATTTGTTTATGATTTATCTATGATTAATAGATTTTCTTTCAAACTGCCTTGAGATGATATCTGTTGTAAATTGGTGCTATATAAATAGTCTTGATTCATATATATATATATATATATATATATATATATATATATATATATATATATATATATATATATATATATATATATATATATATATATATATA
>JAVLVB010000549.1:433439-443446 GCA_032876305.1 Orestias chungarensis | reverse complement strand
CACACACACACACACACACACACACACACACACACACACACACACACACACACACACACACACACACACACACACACACACACACACACACACACACACACACACACACACACACACACACACACACACACACACACACACACACACACACACACACACACACACACACACACACACACACACACATATACAGTTGGTAAATTGCAGGCTCAGGCACAGCAGTGCAGACACTTCAGCATAGCCAAGCGCCACTTCAGCCACTGAAAAGCCCCTGAAATGGGGCATGCAACACAAAGACAGAGTAGAGAGGAGAAGAAAGGGAACCGTGGTGGAGAAGGCAAGAAGGAGCGAGAGTGGAGTCGGAGGAATACATTTTCCTCGGTTTTCTCATCACTCTTGAACATGTTGGCACCGCTCGATATATGTGGAAAATTAAATTAGTGCCTTTTCTCTCTCATCAACTTCTGGTCCAGACTTCTTTGTTGGAGAGCTACCTGACTCTCACCTGTGTGCCATCAGCTTACATCGAGGAGTGGCTAAATGTCTCTTTCGCCCCCATTCTCTCCAACAGAGCCAGAGTAAAAGACAGCTTCCAGTCTATAATGGTTTCTGTGATGGACGACACTCATTCCATCATCCGTTCATCCCACACACACCCTATAAATTACCTCTCATATTAACAGGCAGTATTAAAATCCTGCAACGTGTCAAGGCTCTCATTTAAAATTAATAAGTGGTAATTATGGAGGGATGGAATCTGATGAGGAAACATGGAAGGCTGAACAAGGTGTGCAAGTTAAGGAAGGGGGGGTAAAAAGATCAAAATAAAAACAACTGGAGTTCAATGACTGACAGATGTCTGTCTGTCTGTCTGGGAGAAGTCTCCTAAAACCATCAACAAATCAAGAATGGGAGGAATGTAATCGTAAACAGATGGTTTAATTGAGTCCCAGCTCCTTCCGTCACAGATACAACATGATCATGTATGATAAAAGAGAACAGATGACAGCTGGACAGTTACATTACTGGCATGGGTCAGTGATTGATTATCAGAGCAGAGCTTAGCAGTACTGAGATTATCAGAACATAATAAAAAAACAACTAATTACTTTGACTTCTGCTCATCAAAAAACTAACAAATATTAATGTGTGGAATAAATTTCTCTTACAATTTTTATAAATCACATCTAACATTAGTGGTTAAGTTAATGCTCTAATAGAGGAGCAAACTCTTAACTTCAGTGCATTAGTGCTTCTTCTAATTTGTTTTGGGAATAAAGGTTCGACATCTGTGTTGAAGTTTTGGTTATTGACAGTTAAGAATTGATCGTAGAATCAGAGGGTATATTCATGCTCTTATTTTGATTTTATTTCATGCTCTGTTTCCTCTCCTCAACACTCTCCACCCGTGATACAGTGAGTCCAGTAAATTATGTTTATGCACCTACGCCGTAGGTCCGTGGCAAACAGCTTAAAATCTAATCTGCTTTCTAAACAATACCCTGTGATGGTAAACTAGGAAAAATCAAAAGAGTAAGCAATACTCAACAACTAAAAACAGAAACTATGAGTGACAGAATCACTTCTTGAAGGCAACCATACAAGAAGGCAAGCAAAAACAAATATGATGCTGTTTAGAGGAATACAATGTGTTAAAACTCAAGTTGTAACATGGTGGGTATCAACATGACTAAGTTTGGTACCTTGGCAGTAGCTTCAACTAAATATTATATTGGCATTCTTTAGTGTTAATAGAACTAATGTTTATGATAAATTCCCAAGGGTTAGTGAAACAATCTCTTTAGTTAATAGTACCCACGGCAAAATAAACACTTTAAAAGAAAATTAAACTCGAGAGGGTAAAATACATAGAACCAGTGCTGCTTGACATACATGGCGTCCCCAGTCTAGAAACCCCATTTTTTTCATTGGCGCATGTTGGATTAGGGTATTTATGGAGTTTCAACTATTAGAATAGACAGTTATTCACAGATGTTAGCTATTTCATTGCAGGCTGTGGTCCCCAACCCCCCTCAAATACAGGGAGTCCCCTGTGTTTCCAAAAAGGCAAAAGGGCCACTCGTTGACCCATAACAAACATTAGTGAATTGATTGACCTTTGAGTCACTGATCTGTAGGTTTATATTGCACACGTGTATGTGCTTTGCAGTTGCATACTTCAACAGCCTGGCCGAAGTCAGTAGGCACCACCAAATCAAATACTGCAATTGTCGCACTGTTGTAGATAAAAATGCCATGGTGACGCAACAACCAGACAGTGGTCAGTTAACAACTTGCAAGTTTATGTTTATTGTGTCTGCTGTTGGTCTGAATATTTGTGTTTTTGTCGTCTGCTGTTTATCCAAAACCACAATGTCTTGTTGTTTCACCAGTACCATTTTGTCCGTCTGGATCTGGAAGGTCTTCACCACCTTTGGAGTTGTTTCCCACTTTGACTTTGGGGCTTCCGGTCCATATGCTGCACAGATGTTTCTGTACACGAGGCCCATCACTTTGTTATGCCGTTCCATGTAAGCTTTCCCTGCCAGTATCTCTCACCCTGCTGTTATGTGCTGGACCATCTCAGTGGTGTCCTTGCACAGCCTACACCTTGGGTCTTGTCTGGTGTAGGTAGGTGGGTAGCCTCTGTGCTGTCCTTGAGTCCAGCTCTTTCCAGCCATTGTTAGGATTTGCAGGGGACCTTTCAGGGGCTTGTCCGCCCATGGTGGTACTTCCAGTCCCTCCTCCTGAGTTCCCCATTGTTGGAGACAGTCACTGAGCATATCATCTGTTAAAGCTTTGTCCTTGATGTATTTACAGATCTTGTATGTTTCATTCTGGACAGTGGCTCTGACACTCACTAGTCCTCTGCCTCCTTCCTTACGGCTCAAGTACAGTCACATGGTGCCGGATTTGAGGTGGAAACCTCCATGCATAGTAGCTTCCGACTTGATATATATATATATATATATATATATATATATATATATATATATATATATAAACCTGACTGTTTAACAATGGAGAAGCCACCTTCTAGTCACCAGATCTTCAGCCTACACACTGTATTATGGTGATAAATACCATCACAACCACATGCCGTTCAGCTCAGCTGTAAAACTCATTGCCGACTCCGCTTTCACGTCAGACAGAGTGCAGAGACTTCTGAATGTGTCAGCATCAACACAACTGAATAACAAAAAGTCATTCCATTAGCAGAACTATGTAGAACTTCATTTTATGCTAAAGGAATATTTCAGTCATCTGACACAGGTGTGTAGCCACGGTAATATTTCCCTTTGAGAAGGGACATTTAACATATCTGTCATACAATGATATTCAATGTCTAGCACATATTAATCTGTTACGTTGGGACTGGTTTTAAAGAAATACATTTCTTATATGAAAATCCTGTATACTCAACCTTATACGTAATGCACTGTGTCATGTATATTACAAATTCCAATAACATACCCAGTGTTGAGCACGGTGGTGGTGGGCTAATGAGTGGAGTCGGACAAATACATTTGCCTAGGTTTTCTCATCCCTCTTCAACATGTTGGGACCGCTCGGTATGTGTGAAAAATTAAATGAGTGCCTTTTCTCTATCATCAACATCTGGTCCAGACGTCTTTCTGAGACTCTGATTGTTGGTGATGCTGCGGTGAAGGATTTAAGACATGTATGTGGGAAACGTACAAAAATACTGTACTTTCCAAAGGACATGGTATCCGATGTGAGAGACAATATTGTGGAAATTCTGGCTGAACATCCAACTGTTAAGACCCTTGTTCTACACCTGGGATCTAACGACACTGTGAAACGGCAGTCTGAGGTGATGAAACAGGACTTCAAGAAGCTATTAGATACAGTTAATAATTTGGATGCTGACGTGTTCATCAGTGGCCCTCTACCACCAATGAGAGGAGATAAGAGGTTCAGCAGGCTGTTCAGCCTGAACAAATGGTCACTTACACCTTTAGTTATATTGACAATAGTTTTTTCTGGGACCGCAGACATTATTTTAAGGCAGATGGTCTCCGCCTCAATAGATCTGGAGTCAGGCTGTTTGCAGCTAATCTATTCTAAGTTTTGAGTTCCCATTCTGCTCCAGCGACCAAGGACAGATCAAAGCGAAAACATGAAGATAAGGATAAGGATGTGACGCAGCCATGAGATTTCCCGGAGACGGGGGCACCCTAGCCCCCTCCTGCGCCTCCAGATGACGTCCTCCTGGAGCTCTCTGAGATACCACCTCCACTAAAAGGCATGAATAATGACCCGCCCTCATCAAGATCATCCTCCCCATCTCGTCCTCTTCTGGATTTTACAGAACACATGAAGGAGCTGGTTAGTGTTGCCACCAGGATGACCCTGTGCCCCAGTCCTCTCCTATCCCGTCGTCCTGCAACTCCTCCCCCAACACAAACTCCTTATGTCAACTCCATTTCCAGTGTACAGAGAGTCCTGCGTGTGCGTCATTTGAAACAACTGCTAGATGAATGATATGCATCGGGTCCAGGCAGCAGTACTGCATGTACCCATGGCTCATTCCAGGATAAGCTGGGGCTCTGGAATGAGCCATGGGTGGAAGTACCTTCCTTCATCCCTGTAGTAATATGTAGCAGAAAACGATTAGTCAACCATCAAAACGGTCCAAAACAATCTGTACGCATCTCAAATCTTGTGTTCACTACTCGTCAGCCACAGTCAGCAAATAACAGTAACACACTGAAACTCGCTGTCCTAAATGTCAGATCTTTGGCAGGGAAAACCTTTCTGATTAATGATTTGATATCATATCATAACCTGGATTTTATGTTTTTATCCGAGACATGGCTTAATAAAAACACAGCTGATACAGTCCTGATTGAAGCTAGTCCACCTCACTTCAATTTTTTATCTGAAACACGTCAAAACCAGAGGGGTTGGGGGGTTTGTGCCATATTCAGGGACAATTTACCCATTCATAAATTAAATAATTTTTTTTTTCATCATTTGAGTATGTATCATTCAAAATGGATACACAACAATCTTCCATTCTTTGTATTACCATCTACAAACCTCCAAGGAACTGTTTTATTGATGATTTTACTGAACTACTTTCAATTGTATTCACTAATTTTGACTGTTTGTTCATAACAGGGGACCTGACTGTGCACATGGATGTAGCCCAAGGTAAACAATGTAAATAACTCACTGCTGTCCATTAGATGTTTGGTCTAACTCAGCATGTGAACAAGGCTACACACAACAGAGGACACACTCTAGATGTGCTTATCTCAAAGGGTGTTGTTATTTTAAATGTGGGTGTTGTGGATGTCGCTTTGTCTGATCATCTTTGTGTTTTCTTTGACCTTTCTGTTACACCCAAGCCAACAGCTGACCCTACAGTTACTCAAGTAAGACTTATTGATGACAACCACAGGGATTCAGTTTTTGAAAATGATTAAGTTTGAAAATGCTCCGTGTTCTAATGTTGATGATGATGATAATGTTAAACTTTACTGTTAAACTCTTACACATCAAGTGTCTTGAAGGTTATGGATGCCATTGCTCCTCTCAAGGTTAAAATTGTTAAAAGTACACAAAAGGCACGATGGAGAAAAGAGGTTTCGGTCAGGGCACGGAAAAGGGAGTGCTGGAGAGCCGAACGGAAATGGCGTAAGTCAAAGCTCCAGGTTAATTTTGAAATCTACAAAGAAAAGTTGTGTGTGTTCAACCAGACTTTGCGTATAACCAGAGAGAGCTATTTTTCAGAGCCAGCTCGGATCAAGGTGACAAACAACATCCCCCTAAACTCAGATGCAGGCAAAGTCTCTGTACTAGTTCTGCTCGACCTGACCGCCGCCTTTGATACAGTTGACCATGTGATTTTATTACAGAGGTTAAAAGACTGGGTGGGAATCGCTGGTATGGATCTAAACTGGTTCAAGTCCTACCTTGAGGACAGGTGTTACTTTGTTCAAATTGGGAACTGCGTCTCCGACCGAATGGGTGTGACCTGTGGGGTTCCCCAGGGGTCGATCCTGGGACCCCATTTATTCAATCTGTAAATGCTTCCATTGGGCCAGCTACTACGCAGCCATGATGTGTCCTACCACAACTATGCTGATGACACTCAGATCTACGTATCGCTGACATCAGGAGAACATGGGCCTGTTGATTTATTGTGTCACTGTATTGAACAGATCAGTCTGTGGATGCAACTTCCTCCAGTTAAACTCAGACAAAACTGAAATCATTGTCTATGGCCCACAGAAACAATGAGAAAGTGTCATCAGTTACCTTCTGACGCTCTCTCTGGAACCTAAACATCAGGTCAAAAATCTTGGGGTAATACTCGATTCTGACCTGAACTTCAACAGCCACATTAAATCAGTAACATCAGCAGCATTTTACCATCTTAAAAACATTGCCAGAATCAGATGAATAGTCTCTAAACCAGACCTAGAAAGACTTATCCATACTTTTATCTCTAGCAGGTTAGAATACTGTAACAGACTGCTCACTGGGCTTTCAAAACGGGCCTTAAGACAGCTTCAGAACATCCAGAATGCTGCTGCTGCTTGAGTTCTGACCAAAACCAGGAAATGCTCAGAGTCAGGACCAAACAAGGGGAGGCTTCATTCCAGTTTTATGCTCCTAAAATCTGTAACAGTCTTCCTGAAGAGGTGAGACAGGTTTTAACTCTGCCGTTGTTTAAATCCAGGCTGAAAACAGCCTTATTTAACTGTGCATATAGCAACTGAGAATATTATTACTATTATTATTATTTTAATTTAATTTAATTTAATTTAATTTAATTTAATTTAATTTAATTTAATTTAATTGTATTTTATTTTATTTCAATTTTTATTTCAATTCAAAGCTGATTTTATTGTTACATTTTCTGATCTTTTTTCTATTGTAAAGCACTTTGAATTGTCTTGTACACGAAAATGTGCTATAAAAATAAACTTGCCTTGTCTTGCCTTGCCTTGCCTTGCCTTGCCTTGCCTTGCCTTGCCTTGCCTTGCCTTGCCTTACCTTACCTTGCCTTGCCTCGCCTTTGTTGGAGAGCTACCTTACTCTCACCTGTGTGAGCTTACATCGAGGGGTCGCTACCCCTCTCTCTGCAGAATGTCACTATGTTAACCATAAACTTTAACTCAACTGAGTGTGTTAACATTTTGTTTTAGAGCATTTTGGATATTTAAATATATATGTTACATTCTGTTGTTCACCAGATTTGCTGTGTATTTAATTATTCACACAAAAATAACCTAACAACCAACAGTATTTTGTATATTTTGCATAATGGACTTGTGATTCTAGTTTAACTATATTCCACTTACAATTAAAAGAAAGCACATGAACTCTTTGATCACAGTGACTGTATACAATACTAAAAAAACTCAGTACTTAAATGATAACTTACAAATGTGTAAATAGAGTTCAAACAGTTGTGAATGAGTTTTGAATCACATTTTTGACTTTGTGTTCGCCTGGCTTCTAATAATGTAGAATAAGCTAAACATCCCCTGTATTGAGATACCATGTATGAAATACTTCATGCACATCCAAAAGAACAGTCTCAGTGAACATATAGAGATTTATTTATCTGTTTTACAAACTGAACATTTCATAAGTAGATTATTTTGACAGTCTTTAAACCATCAGCTGCCGCCTTAAACGGATAGTGCTTTGGATAGTAGAAAGCACGGCAGTGTTGTTGAGTAAAGTGTCCTGCTCATCCTTCTTTGGCCTTACTGTCCCCTAGGGACGCATTAGTCTCTTAATGCTTTGTCATCACCATTGGTTAATGGACCACAGAGTAGTCTGTTAAAAACAGTCCTGATCAATACACCGTGTGTGCAGAAAGGGATAAGGTGCAAAAACAAAGCAACTTTTCTTCATGCCTTTAAAAAAAATAAAAATAGTGTGCACTTGTCAATATTAGTAATAGCTACTGGCTAGAACTTATCTCTCGTTTCAAACCATGGAGCTTAGAAACAAAATGTACAAAGACCAGCACTTTCTAATCCTTGGATGGATACTAGACTCTCGTACTTCTGCAAATGGGTGAGCTGAATTGTTTACTTTCAATTTTATTCACAGCAATCTGAGTAAATTAGAAACTAAAAACTAAACAAATCTGCTTAAAATAGGCGCTATGACCCAGTTGTGAAGGTGTGCACAGTCTCAAACTTCAAGTTTGTTAGAGCACCTTTAAAAATCTTCCTAAGCAACGGGTCCATCATCATCCCATATGTTAACTTAACAATATTTGTTCACTCTACCTTGCTAAAGTTTTGTCTAAATCTTATCAAATTAAGAGAAAATATCCACCTCCCTGTTCGAGTGACCCCACAGATTTTCTGTCAAAATGTTGCTGTTGGGCCATTCAAAAACTAATTAAACGTTTTCTCCCATAAAGTCAATGGGTTTTTTTTTCGACTCAGAGTGATGGTGGGTTGATGGAGAGTTACTTAAGGTTTTGGGCTTACTGTAACGAACTATATAACGTTGTACACATTAAGGGAAATACTTAGTTATTCCACAAGGGTGAATATTAAAAAAGTCCATGACCTAAGCGGAGATTTACCATGCTCAAACAACTGAAATGTTAGAATACGTTTTGTTAAGTTTGCTCTAAGGGGTTATATACAAAGTACGACTCAATCTGCAACGGTCAACAAAGGCTGGGTCCTTCATTATCGGCGAAAATAAGAATTAAGCTGCTCAGTGCATCGTCATTTCACTTAGCAACGATAGCAGCTTTAACCAAAAATAGGTAAAATGTAGCTTGAAATCTTGCCTGCCAAAATTAATGGAATATGGGATATTTTTTTAAACATTTGTTTTTAATAAAAAATGTTTTTATGCAAATCACAAAAGCGCAACAGTTTTAATATGTTTACATTTAAAATTTTACAATTCTCATGCTTTTATTTTGTTCCAGGAACAAAAAATTTCAGCTCGGCCTGCAATGAATCATGGGATATGGTGGCCTGCGAAGGATACACCAGAGCTGTCCTTCAAATTCAAGGAAAACAAGGATGCATTTGGAAGAGGCTTTAAATATGGGCATCCTTCTAAAACAGAGACAAATTCAAAATTATTGGCACAGGAAATAGAGATAAGTGCCGGTGCACCACCTATGAACTGCCACTGTAAAATGTATACTGAGTTTTCAAATATGTGAAGCATTTCTGGTAAACCGAATAGTAAGGTCCTTTAAAAATCACTTACTTAAAGTAATTTACACCTATTTTTAGATCCTTACTTTGACTGTTCTATATCTTCTGTTTTTAGTAAATGTTTCGCATTGCAATATAATTGGTGGAACACACTCCACTTTCCGCCAAGCAAATCTGTATTTAACTTAAATAAAGACACCAAGGAAATGATCCTACTTATATAATGTATCGATCGAGAATAATCTTTTATCTGATCTTCCTTTTGGAAACCTCGTCTGTTCCTTTTAGGCTTGAATCAAGATACATTTCTACTATATTTAGGTTTCAGTTAATATAAACATTCCCTCGATTATGGAAATCAGATAAGCTGAAATTGAAATAACACCCCTTTGAATATCCTTCATTCAGTCATCAGACTATTATTATCATTCTTTGTTTCATTTTTGAAGACGTTTTGGTCCGTGAATCGCTGAAAAGCCGAGATTATCTTGTTACATTTCACCGCTCTCATATGTTATGATGTTATCACTCGGTGACTTCCTCGGGTTAATTCGGCAGCTCAGACGTACACCAGATAGAATTCAGGCGAATGCATTTAAAATCTTTTTAGCACTTCTGTTAAGTCAAACTCGTCAAGACGCACAAGGTTAGAGGAAGACAATCAACACTGTCCAAATGGTAAGTAAACAAGCCAACACTTGTTTGAGCACAACACAAGGAAGAGCACGTCCGCACACACACACACACACACACACACACACACACACACACACACACACACACACACACACACACACACACACACACACACACACACACACACAC
>JAVLVB010000549.1:422059-433339 GCA_032876305.1 Orestias chungarensis | reverse complement strand
CCCCCCACCTCTCCATGTGGAATCCAGATATAGAGCAAACCTCCTGTTTACATCTCTGCTTTGTCCAACCCTTGAATCCCATCAGTCAGCTGTTTGCGCTGATTACTGTTTGACTAATACACTTTAAATCTGTCTCTGTCGCTTTCATTGTTTTGACATTTCTAATTAAATGCAATTCATTTTACGCACACACCAGCAAAATCTGCATCTATCTTTGTTTTAGCTTTGATTCGGTCCCCATGTAAATCTACTGAAGAAGTCTACTAGGAGTTGAGCTTCTGTTTAAACATGCATTGTAGTTTTAAAGTTGGGGTAACATAGTTTTGCAATTTTATCATGTTTTTTTTTTTGTTTGTTATAAAAATGACATTTAAACAATCATATCTTTTGGCTGGATTTAGTGCTTAGTTTTCTACAGGACTGTAGAATATATATATATATATATATATATATATATATATATATATATATATATATATATATATATATATATATATATATATATATATATATATATATATATATATATATATATATATATATATATATATATATATATATATATATATACTTTAAGTCAGACAAAATAATATTTAGTTTCATATCAAAATAATAATTTATTTTATTTTTATTTTTATTATATAAAAATAAATATAAATATAAATTATTTTTAAATAAATAATTTAATGGTTTTGTCAATTATTGTGGGTTATCTATCATCATATTTGATTATTTATATATTTTACATGCTCTATGTTAGATTTAAATGAGCTGGACCGTATCACTGTGCCCTCAATCATTGATTCTGAAGTCATTTTTTTATTATTTTTATGTATTATGGAAAACAATATTAGGTTGTTGATATTTATTTAGGATTTAAAACAATTTTCAGCAGACCTTTTATCCCACATAAAATATCAACATGGTTTGTCAAGATAAATATTTTTATAAAAAATAAAAAATTACTACCCTAGTTTAAAATGCAATGGTACTGTAAGTGCATGAAGACCACTTTGTGTCTTTATGAAAAAACAACCCTTCTGTTTAAGTCAGATACTGGATTCATATAGCTATAAGAAAGTAACCACATCCCTTCAAATCTAAATGTATAACATTAGGAAAAACAAAGTGGTCTATTGTTGTGAAACCACAAGGCCTTCCTAAATTTGTCTTGTAAAATGTCCCTCTTCTGCTACTCTTCCATGTAGCAATGTTTGCAGAGTGCATGACTAACATTTGCACTTGAAACACAGCTCTGGATCTCTGCATCCCCTCCAGAGTTAGCTGTTTCCATTTATTGACGATTAACTATAACCAGGTGTTTCAAACGTCTCCAAGACTCTTCCCTGACCTATCTGTCGTGTTCTTCGTCATCACGATTCTGTGTAAACCGCTAATGTTCTTTAAGGCTGCGCTTAAACGATATTGCCCAGTGACCTTGAATTTGCTGTAGTGTGTTGGTGGGCACTAGATGGTTATGGAAATGTGCATGGGCTTTAAGATGTAGCCTCCATCTCATTTCTAAAACGGTAAGACAAACAATGGCAACATTAACTTTATGCACGGTATTTTTGACAAAGTGCTCATGTAGCACACATATATTCATCATCAGAAGTTGAACAGGTTTAATGGCACACATAGCATAATGCTGTCATCCAAGTATGTGTACAGCAACTCCTGCAGCCATGCGCTGTGCACATGTGCACTTTCACAGCTACGCTGTACTTGACCCTTACATGGGCAGTGCTGCTGAACATTTTACCTTATTTCAGAAAGTTCTTGTGACAGAGACGTTTATGACTGGTTTAATGTACCCTAGTGGCTGGATAACAGCAAATGTTTTTCGGCTTACCTGAAAACATGCTCTGTGTAAATGTTGGCCTAACAGACCTTCTGTGGCCGTCAGAGAACAGCTGGTTTTATCATGGGATTAAGTTACAGAGAGGTGGATTCAGCTAAATTGTAAGGTGACTTCTAAACAGGCACTTGTTGCAGCGGATTTTATACATCTGCAATGGAATGAATGTTGTGTATCAAATCAAGCCACAATTAAAATTATTAATTTTTGAAGAAATATTTGAGGTCAAATGAATTTATGCCACTTTCCAATGAAGGTCATAATGACCAAACTAGATTGTCAAGCAAAAAGTTTTTGCAAATTTATACAGTTTTTATATGAAACATATATATTTTGTCATATATAGTGTAGGTAAAGAGATAAAGCATTGTGTTTTACCAAAGGGACCTGTAAATCATTGCTGATCTGAAACATTAAAATCATGTTTTGTATGTTGATCATAGACAGGCACAACCATTTTCTAAACCTCAGTGTGCATGGTTTTACTTTGACTGCAATGAAAAAGAAAAAAATTAATTATTCTTTAAGAACATGTGCTAGAAAAGTACACTTTGAGTGATAGTTCAGTTTAGACCACTTTATTAATCCCAAAAGGTCAATTCAGTCCCAAAGATTAACCTTAAAGGGTTAAAGGAATATAAAATTACAGAAAGTAAAAAGAAGTATCTAGAAATCAATGTTGCCATCAATATGCAGTGCTGAATGTTCAGTTATATTTTCCTCTAGATTTGAGGTAGACAACTGAAAACTTTCCACCATCGATTCTTGTTTTCTAATCACGTGCAACACAAAATCATTAGAAAAGAGACGTTAGACAATAAAGTACAGAAAATGTTATTTAAGTGTAAAAAACTGGTTCAAATGAATACTTTTCAAGGCACTGTAACAGTAATAATTTTCTCATGTTATATATTGCATAGTCATGACAGTTACATATGTTCTTGCTTGGAACAGTATCTAGCTGATATAGCCTAAAGTCGAGTGTCTTACACGGATGTGCTCATTGTCCATTTGCCACCAACTGCGCATCACACATAGTCTATGGATTTACATATGTGCGCGTGGGGTGACACATGCTATGAAGTGTGCGCCAGCTCTCACACTCGCGATTGACAGCTCGGAGTGTCACCGTGACACGGCGGCCTCTGTGAAAAGGCGAGAGGCGCGGCAGTGGCGCTCTGCAACAGGCCGGTGGGAAGGGAGACAGATTGTGTTTTAACAGCCATCGCTGTCATCTTCCAACAGCTGTCCGCTTCCCATTCTCCATTCAGCAGGCCTGTGTTTGCATTGTCTCCCTCATGACCTACCTTCAAAAGGCCCTACCAAAGACAGAGCAGGAGGAGTGAGGGAAAACAAAAAAAAGGAAGGGGGGGGGGGTAGACCATTGGACAGTGAAAAAGGAAAATGGAACAAAATGCAAATGAGGGCAAAAAAAGAAAAAAAGAAATCGACGTGAGGCAACGGTGAGGGGGCTGATGGCACGACAGAGGCGACATTCGATGCCCTGGCACTGTCTCCCATCCCTCTCAATTTCTGCTTTCCCTCCCCTGTGCTCTGGATGTGCTATATTCTGCCTTTCCTATTAAACCACAGCCGCCACCTCTCCACCTCCCACCAGCTTTTACCCCTCTCTCCCATCTTGCATCTCTCCTCCAGCTCTGCACTGTTCACCCCACCTCTACACATACACCCCCCCTCACCATCACCTCCCGCGACACAAACTCCTCCTCCTCCACCCCTCTGCTGCCGCTGTCGCCGCTGCTGCCCTGTCTCTCTCCCATGTTGTCTCTTATCAGGTAAAGGAGAGATAAGGCCGCTATCTTGCCGTGCCAGGGCTTTGACATGACGCTTTAATGCATAATAAGTTCACTCATCTTTTAATCAATGCAGCCAAACCGTGAATTTCTGAAGGGTTAACAGTCAGTCATTGGCAGATTTAGAGCTAAAAACACAGAGATAAGGTTTTGCCTCCAAATCAGATGGACACGTATGCAAATCAGATCCATGGATGTAGACTGGAGTTGATGTCAGATTGTATGTAGACCTCAGAACAGACTATCCCAGACTTGTTTAAGGCAGCATTTAGTTTTTTTTACCCTGATGCTGCTTAGAGAAATTGGACATTATTGAATGTGTATGCCGTTAGGAAAATATCACAGTAATACTGGAGCTTTGGAAATTATTCATACCAGGTTTAATACACATTACAGCCACAAACACAGACGTATTTTATTGAGATTTAAAGTAACTCATAACACACGCTTGTGCATAATTGCGGAGAGAAAAAAAGTAGGACCAAATGTGAACATTTTGAGCTTCCCTTCAATATATGGGAGTTTTTATACTCATATTCATACACCAGCTGACCTCTAAATGATACACCAACATTTATTTTCTCTGAAGTTGTAAAGAATTGCTAGGCGTTCTAAACAGTGATAATTTCTGTATGCATTATGGTTTTGAAGCTTAACAGCCATATTAGTACATATTTGAAATACCTGTTCAGCTAAATGAGGCCTGTACTGAAAGAAAGTACCCAAACTTCTGACAGAGCATAAACTCAGTTTTATCTGATTAAACAAAATACCTCTCCTCAATTTTGTCTCAGATAAAAATAAGTTCACAATTGATAATGAACAGTAGTTTTTTTTTTTTTTTTTTACTTTTATAGCTTTGGTATTGTATTGAAAAAGGTTTTCTGTTTTTTTAACAATCATAGTTTTGGCAAAGTCTAGGCTTTATCAGTTAAAATACACAAGAATCATTTATTGGGAATGAATGAACAGAATTATTATTTATGTTAAGTTTTATGTTTTAGTCGACCACTATGAATTTCAAATGAATTTTGCACAAAAAAAATTATAAATATATTTAGCATAGACTGTAGCTACCTCAGTTTTACCAACAAAATTGTAATAATTACATTTTTATATGCGGTATATTGATAATGAGTCACACATCGTCTTGATTTCAATGTCTTGAATAAAAATACCTCTAACTCTAAATTAAAGGAACGTTTTTAAACAAAAGGCATAAAGCCTACGAATATAAAAAAAAGAGAAAAACTCATTTTTGAGTATATGTCTGGCTAATACTTAGTTTTGCTCTAAACACACAATCTCTATAATAAAGCAATGTAATGGCACCATTATAAGACTTATAAATGCTTTTATCTTTACCAGGTTAGACTAATGTAACAGCCTGCTCACTGGGCTTTCTAAACGGGCCTTAAGACAGCTTCAGAACATCCAGAATGCTGCTGCTCGAGTTCTGACCAAAACCAGGAAATATGACCACATTAGTCCAGTGCTCAAGTCTCTGCCCTGGCTTCCTGTCACTCAAAGAATAGATTTTAAAACAGCCTTGCTTGTGTACAAGTCTCTTCATGGTTTAGCCCCAAAGTACATATCTGACATGTTAGAGCCATATGAACCAGCCAGGACTCTGAGAACCTCAGGTAGTGGCCTCCTGCTGATGCCCAGAATCAGGACCAAACAAGGGGAGGCTTCATTCCAGTTTTATGCTCCTAAAATCTGGAACAGTCTTCCTGAAGAGGTGAGACAGGTTTCAACTCTGCCGTTGTTTAAATCCAGGCTGAAAACAGCCTTATTTAACTGTGCATATAGCAACTGAGAATATTTTTACTATTATTATTTTATTTTTATTTTATTTCTATTAAATTTAAAGCTGATTTTATTGTTTCATTTTCTGATCTTTTTTCTTATGTAAAGCACTTTGAATTGTCTTGTACACGAAAATGTGCTATACAAATAAACTTGCCTTGCCTAGGCTTGCCTTATACTGTTGGAGGTTCTTTCCTCCCCATCACCTCTGGTTAGGGACAATATGACTGGAATTGGTTAAATCAAGGATTCCCAATCGGAGTCCTTTTTTGTTTTTGGTTTTTACAGTTACATTATATCCACAGCCGTTGTTCTATAAGGCTTTGAACAACGACCAATACTCCAAAAAATAAGTGCCGAAATTTTTATAAAACCTCTTAAGATTGACAAAATCAGTTCTCGAAAGCAATTTCCCTGATAAGTGTCAGAGACGTTGCTCCAAAAAAGCTGACCTGAGTGACCTGGTTACATTTCCATGTTGCCGTCTGCTCTGGCTGTGGCCTAGTAAGGACCTGTTCATACTAGTCCAGTACGTTAGAGCATCTCAAAGCTGCAGGATCTACACGACTCGACTTATCCATCTATCTAGACCTGTGGTCTAGATAGTTGTGTCTGACTATGTTTGTTATCATCATCATACACTGGGCGAATGAAAAAGGTCCCGGTTACTGGTAATGTCCACTAGATTGCTGTTTGACATTTGATTATTGCAAAAGTCCCACAGACTTGAAAAGGCACAAGTCCTCTACTATAATTAGCTATGGAAGCCATTTCAAATTTTAATCCTTTATTTGTTTATCCTTTAATCCGCAGTCTTTTTCGTGTTATAGTTTACATTTCTTCTGTTTATTTTACATGTCATCTAAGTTTCTCTTGTTAGTTGGGTTATTCTCATTGCTTTTTTTTTTTGTTTACTGATAGTTACCTTCCCCTTTATCCCTGTTGTATTGATCTGTCAACTTCCCTCAGTCTGGCTGCTTGATCCCTCCCTCAGCTGTCTCCCATTTCATAATTCCCTCTGTGTGCTTTCTCTCCAGCTGCCTCCAGTTACCCCCTGAATACTCTCTTTGGCGCCTACGTCAGACTCCACTCTTCCTCAGTGCATTTGTTCTCCACCAGCTCTTTCCGGCACTCCCCGTTAGGGTTTGCCCAGTTTGCTTTTGAGTAATGGTTTCTTGTTTCCATAAATCATGCACTCCATGGCAATTCTGAACTCTTGTCTGCGTCAAACCAGCTGAACGTAACATCCTGGTTCTTTGTGTCTTTATCCCATCTTGTATCTCAAAGTTTAAAACATGTTTTTCTTTCTGAACGAAAAATGTTCCGCACTTAGGTGAATATCTCCTTCTTTATAAGGTTTTCTGACTTTCTTAGAGTAACATAACTCTGCCTTTGTTACGTAGTAAATTCTCAATTTTTAAGAGTTATGTCAATTCCTACTAAAATCTCAGAAACTGGAAGTTGTTATTCATAAATTTAAAGATTCTAGACAGGCACGTGGACTTTATATTAAAAAGTAAATAAATCAGTTCCACATTTTTCTTATAGGAATTTTGAGTGCTACAAATACATTTGATAAGTAAGATTATTTTTTTTTTTTTAAGTTGGATACTGATTAAATGTTCTCAAAGTTCATGGGCCCCAAGCATCCTTGTTGTGTTAAATATACATGACAGAGGGCGTGACATGCGTATAATGTTAAATTGTTTTTGGAGGATTTCTTTTTAGCTCTTTTTATGGTTGTAAGATTTTGCAATGAATTTAATTTATGCCTTTATAATCTTAATCTCAATCATTTTTCAAATGCTTACGTATTTGGTTCAGTTAACATAACTACATGATTTAGGTTAATTAGATGAAAACAACAACATTTTTAAAGGAACTGATAACCATAAATGCTTTGTGTCTGAGACACGTCTTTACATTAACCAGGAACCCATTCTTGCGCTCTGAATAGAAGCTGCTGTCCTGGGCATGATGAAACAACATATTTGGTTTGTTCTAAAAGAAAAGACTGATAATCTCAGCTACATAAATTTTTTTTTTTTATCTTAGATCTAAAATATGTAGCCTTCTATTTGTTTTCAGTCTCGTACATCAAAACTGAATGTGGCAGCGAACGGCTATATAGGAAAAACAAATAGAACATATATTTTGGAGCGGTTTCCCTCTGTAGCCATTTTCATAAACACACTTCAGAAAATTATGTTAAAATGTTTTTATCCCATGCGACTGCTTGTTCAAAAAAAAAAAATATCAGACTGCACATGGAAAACAGAATATAAAGCAAGAACTAGAATGTTTTGTTTGCACCACATCAAGTACGCCACATGATATCCATCTGCCATATTTATCTGTGGTGAGGGATTTTGTATTCATTGATATGCATATACTGTTTGTGCTATGTATCAAACAAGTTGATGAACATATGCAGCTACATGCAGAATGAGGCAACACCAGCTAAATAAAAGAGATTAGCATTAATAACAAAAAAACACATTTTCATCCATTACTTCATGTAAACCACTTTTGTTAACAAAGATCTGTCTTGATATTTAGCTGAATAATGTAACAGAATTATTGATTATGTTTTAATAAATGAAACAGTTTATCTATCTTTCCCTGTGTTGTTGTAATATATGCTACGTTTTCCACCTTCAGTTATCTGCTAACATTACTGCTAGAAGATAACTGAAAACCACACAATGCAGACCTCTCCCTTAGCAAGTACCATCTAAAGTTAATATATATGCAATACCATATAGTTAAATGTATTTATTTTCTGATGTATTTTCTATATAACAACCTGCAGCATTGTATGTAGAACTAATCTTATAACCTAAAGTAAGGAAATCTGGTTGTTTTTAGCTTCTTTGTACCAACGTTGTTTGGAAATCATTCTTCTTCCACCATTTCTTTCCCTTTAAATGGTCTCATAAACATAAAGACTAAGGATTAGGCTTCATCTTCATTGAGGACAATCCTAAAACGAGATGAGAATTTGACCATAACAATCATCTTCACTCCTACGGGTGAAGCAATGCTCTTCCCCATACTGATGACATTTGAGAAAATGACTTGTCCTGCCCTCATCACACTTGACCAGTATTTCATCAGCTTGGCTGGGTTGTTTCTTCCAGAGTGACTGCTGCAACCACATTTACTGAAGCTAGGTGAACTCAGTCAGTCTTAAGGCTCACTTCCGTTTTTGGATTCGTCAAAGAATTATAACAAAGTGAACAACAAAGAACGAAAAACTCAGCACTGCTTACTTCAGCCACTGTTTTCTCCTAGTCTGGCTTCTGTTAGTGCAGACATATGACGAATGTCGCACATCACTGATGTGAACATTGAATATAATGCACATGACCATTTGGACTGTAGACACTTTATAACTACCAGATTCAATAAGGTACCACATATGGAGTTGACATGAAACAAATTATGTTGGGTCTGAAAATATCAGAATCTGGGTTCAACTTTCTAGCTGTGTGAATGCAGCCTTGGCTGCAGCAAGGGCCGAATGCAGAATTTGTCGTCCCACAGCAGTGTGTGACCAGGCTGCTAACCAGCATGGCTTCAGCCACAGCTTCTTAGTTGAATTACAAATATCTTTTGTCTCTTCAAACTAAAATCATCTGATATAATAAAAAAAACACAACAGGATTTGGCAAGGACACTTTTTTATATCCGGTACATATGGATGTTCATGAATACTTGTTAAAACGCGTGGGATTATCTGTTTAGCTGATTTTTCATATATCCTCCTAAGGTCTTTAACACACTTATTATCAATTTCTAAAGTCATTGATAAACTTACACCTAAACTGGGTGAGTCATTTTGCAAAATCCTCTTCTTTTCCTAGAGAAGCTGGAGAAGCCCTCATGCTCCCCCTTTACTCATTGGCTCCTCAGTCAATCCTCGTCCTCTTAATGGCTAGTTCATGGGTCACCTAGGTGACAAGGCCTGAGCCGGGAGATAAAAAGTGGTCAGAATGGTATTACTACACCCGACCCTCTTAGGGGGTGATGGGGCTGCATGCGGCTGCGTGGTGAGAGGGAATGAAACGGAGGGAAGGGATTGGGCAACGGGGGTTGTGGTGGGGGGGTAATCTGCCGGGGTTTGAACTAATAATACATCGGTGATAATCATCACGACACGCTGAGGCAGAAGGAGCGCGTTCAGATGAGCGCACACGCAAAGACAGAGACAAACGGACACGGACAACAAACAGAAAACCCGAAAGGGGCTGATTCTTATTCTGTCCCCGTCTCTCACTGTAAATCACAACCCTCTGTGTTTCCACACAGCCGCCGCCCCTCCCTCCAGTCCTGTGTGGATATCAGGCTGGTGCAGAAGGGCTCAGACCAGCTGATAGCAGGTCCTCTGGGGGTGAGGGGGAGGTAGAGCACTGAAGGGTTAGGCCTGGGTGGGTGGAGGTAATGACGGTGTCTGCGTAGACAGGTTTGAGAGCAGGAGTTCAGGGACTATAGGAGCTTACTCTGCTCCCCCAGATATAGAGGTCAGGGGTTACACTGGGGCAGGATGGCTGGAGGGACAGGAGTGAAGTGTGTATTTGTGTATTTCTGCCGTGTGTTTACCTGAGTCTCTCTTTTTTTCCCTAAATGGGTCCCGCACGTTAAATAATCCAAAGTTTCTGAAGATCTTACGAAAAACCTTCTCAATGACCCCCTGCAGGTCGGACGCGGCAGCAGATTTTCCCAGAGCACGGCAGTCGGCCCCGGAGACGTGCGAGGTGTGCAGCTGTAACAGCTCATAAAGAGAAATTGTCCTCCTTTTCTTTCCCCCTCCAGAGTGATTGTAGAAATATAATCAATTTAGAGGACACTTCATTTTGTGGCAAAATGGCAATTTGACCCCCACAGAGCTCAGGCCTGATGTGACAGCGAGCGGTGTATTGTCACAGGTGCAGAAATGCAACGGAACTGCATGCTAGCATATATATAAGAAAAGAGAGAAAGCAATTTCCTCTGTTTGTTTGTCTCGCCTGTTCCTCACCCTGGGGTTTGACGACACTGAGCTGAAGTTTGATAAAAAATTAACAGAGATTTTCTTCCGTTGTGTTACAGTGTCTAAGACAAAGATTACTTTGCAGCATCACTAAATGCATCACTTTCCAACAAAACTCTGATTAAAAGGACTTCTTAGGTTATTTGTACAAATATGAACTGCGATGTAATTTTACATTATAGGGTTAGCAAACAATCAGACAGTGTTTACTCCTCTCAAGGTCTCAGACAGGAAACATAGAAGCTGTTATCCCTGCACTGATGGAGCTACAGCAAGCTGAGAAAAGTAAAGATTTACAAACATTTCTTTGTTTGTCAGCCTTGCATTTTAAACTCACTTGTTTTAAACATTTTTGGGTTTCCTTCCCGAGTTTCTCCCTATAATTTGCTGAAATTTTGGCCCATTCCTCCTGACAGTTTGTCTTCGAGCTACCGTGTAAATAATTTAGCCGTAAAGTCCATTTGGAAGAGCCATTCAGGCCCAAAGTTAAAATTCTTGGCCGATGTCTTTTCAGTATTTCCCCAGGTCTTGTTCTTAACGTGCGATTTTGTATTTTGTTGATGGGATCCACTTTCCATACAGATGCACATTACATGTAGAAATATTGGAATCACATGTTTTACTTTTACGTTTTCATGTGACTCACATCACTTCACATGTGGTAAACAGGTCTGAAGTGGGATTTTTCACATGTGAAGAAGGATTTTTCTGTGCAGAATAAAAGGGCTAAGAGCCTTTTAAAGGAAACTGCTTGAAAAGGACTTGGT
>JAVLVB010000549.1:409206-421959 GCA_032876305.1 Orestias chungarensis | reverse complement strand
TATATATATATATATATATATATATATATATATATATATATATATATATATATATATATATATATATATATATATATATATATATATATATATATATATATATATAATATTAATATATATCATAATATATATCATTTAATAATTATCATACAAACTCATTTTAAATATCATATTTCCTTTAACTGTTAATGGGAAGTCACCACACTTAATATAGGTAAAAGCTTTTATACATTCATCTGTGCATAAATAATCTATATAATTGTGTTACGCGAAATAATAATTTTCTTGAAATGTATGAATGACTACGTTTACTGGTCGCTCAATCAGATTTGAATTCCGAATCCTAATAAAATGTAATTAACATATTAATATAATTAATGTAATTATGTTAATTTTAATTTTAATTCCCGTTAAAATTAAATATATCTTCTACATTTACCCTAACAATCTAAGCAGGTCAGGCAAGATGTGCTCAAAGAGTAAGAGGACTTTTGCTTGGGTGATTATTTCTTTGGTCTGATCAATGTTATTCTGCTGGTAAAACAGTTTATTTCCCTAAATGGGGACACAATTGCAAAAGAAACCATGAGCCATGTGAATTAGCAAATTCTGCTGTTCAGTCTTGTTTCATGTCATCTATGGGATTAAATAATTATGACATATTTGGAGTTTACATATGTTTCTATTTTACTCAAAAACATGTTGGTCATCAGGGAGTTTACGTACTGCTCTGGGCGAGCGTCACATTCTCTGTCAGCCAATGTGGTTGTTTTGGCACAAGAAAGCGCTTCCAGGCTAATCCCATAAGTGTTCAGTAGTCATTCTATTCTGTCCCAAATATTGGAAGCAATCGTTGATTAAATCTTCTCTGTGGGAGCAAGGATTGATATCTTGAAGGATAAAGTTTGCTCCTTAAGTTTTGCTTATGCTGTAAGTTTAAAAACATTACAGGCCTGGAACATGTCACACCGTTTGAGCAGGATGTGGAAGTGCCTCCCATCACCTCGTATGAAGGCTAATTCCTGCAGTTGCTCCTGCAAAATCATTATGGACATATCCGTGTCTTTGAAATTGGACAGCAAGCTGTGAATGGTGATGAGATTTTTTTTAATGTTGGTTGGTGAAACGAGAGGAGAGGGGAAAGGAAACAGCGATAAAAGCTCTTGTGTAATTGAACCAGAGATTTTTATAGCAAAAGAGTTTGCCTACAGAGGCTGACAATCACACAGTTCAAGTCATAGCAGTTCACTTTATTTATATAGCACCAGTTTACAACACGTCGTCTCAAGGTAGTTTATTTGACAATTACGAGTGCAGAATTGTGATGTTTCTTCCATGTGAGGGAAAAGCTGCCCCAGATGTGACACTACCTCCACTAAAGAATGACTTGACTTTTGTTTTTAAGGACACAAACCCGTAACCTAACTCTACCGACTGACTCCTAAATACATTTTCCTTAAAGATGTAGCATAATTTTGGAAGAGGTATGAGTATATAGATATGTGAATACAGTACATCATAGAATCATAGACCAAACACAAATTTCTTTCTTTCCATTTAACCACCATTAACAAAGTACAATCAAGATGTCTTAAGAGTTTTAATCTCAATGTCTGTAAATGCTGCTGTCATCTACAAAAAACTGATTTGTTGGCAAGACCTAAAAATATGATGTTCTTTTGCAAAGAAAAAAGGATAAAAATGTAATCTTCTGGATCTTTTCGACCCCACAACACAGTGCTGCTCCCACCACCACGCTGGTGTTAGACGGAAATCTTTTGTTTGATGGCAGTTTTATAGGTGCAAATGCAAAAGGGGAAATATCCTGCACACAAAAAAATTGATGCAAACTGTAAAACAACAATGGAAACGTCAAATGCCACAAAAAAATGGTACAAACCAATAATGCTGCAACCACAGAAAAGAGGCAAACTGGAAAATTCTGCAGATAGCAAACACAACAGCAAATTGTAAATGGTGCAAACTAATTCCACAAGATGGAAACCTCCAGACCACAAGGGGGAGACATTTACAAATTCCTATGCGACAAGTAAAGACGAGATATTCAGAAACAAGAAGGTAAAAAATTATGTGATGCTTCATTTTTTTACTTTACTTTTATTGGGCATGGACAAGTAGGTCTGGTCCCATAGATTTAGTGATCAACTCCCCCTTATGGAGTTGATCACAACATTTTTTTTTTACATTTGTTGTGCTGTTTTTTTATTTTTTTCTATTTTCCGTCTTCACTGCATTTTTTTTTTTGCAGCTTTCGCCGTTTGCACCGTTAGCCCACCGTACCTTTGGGCTAGAGACATACCTCAAAGGACTTGATGCTGGAATTGCAGCAAACTGTGTCTAAACAGCTGTTGACTCAGAGTGGGGCTGAATACAAATGTATGGTTGCACAAAACAAATGTGTGCATCAGTTCCATGATGAGATTGACAGAAGCACGTGGTTGTAAAGTGACAAAATGCAAAAATGTTCAATGAGAGAAAAAGACTTCAACCTTGTTGTCCTTAATCTTTTTACAATTATGTTAAATGGCATTTAACCTGGACATCACCACTTCATAATGAAGAATGATACTGTAAAAACATTTTATGCTGACTGTACTTCCATCAAAACCGTAAAACAACACAACAGGACTGATATAAGAGTTGTGATGTTAGTGTTTATAAAAAGTTATTTTTCAAGGTAGAATTTATGCCTAAAATTCTATCAGAATCTGTTTCTTTTAGACCTGTTTAGCCATTTGTAACAGATTTTTTCTTTTTGACAAAATAAGAAACTAGTATTACAGCATGATCCTTTAATAAATTCCCGACACCAAGCTTTTCCCTTTCTCTGCTTCTCCACATTGTCATTGGACTTCTATCTTCCATCCTCATTCTCTCATGCCTCACAGCCCCCTCTAATATATCTTTACTACGCTCCTTTTTTGCCTCTGTGGTTTTTCTAACCTGTCCCCCTTCTCTCTCTCTCCCTCTCCCTCTTGCTCGCTATTTCAGCTCCTGCTTCCTTATCTCTGTGTTGCCGTCCTCAGTAATTATTATTGTGTGCTGCCGAGATAATTTGAAAGCTGTGAGAAGAGAGAGGAGGGAAAAAATGGGATGAAAGAAACAGTGGCTGTGGCTTCCTGGGCTGTGCTTCTCTTATCTGACCTTGGGCAGAACCACTTATTGTTAGGCAAATCTCATGTGCAGAAAAATGGAGTGAACGGCTGTGAGAAGGAGGGAGGTGGTGGTGGTGGTTTGGAGAGGGAAGTGGGGGTGGTGGGTGTAGAGAGTGGCAGGGAGGGAGAGAGTGAGGAGGAGATGGATGGAGGTGGAAGGGGAGAGCCGTCAGAAAGCAGCGGGTAGAAGGAGTGTTTTATGGAGCGATAGGGAAAGAGCTGAGCGGCAAAAGAGATGGAATGAGGTGGGGGAAAAAAATGCACAGAGAGGTAAAATGGGCCCGGGCTGGACACAGGAGCGTAAAAGTAAAAAAAAAAAAAAAAAAACTAAGATCGTGATAAAGACAGACGTAAAAGAAAAGTGGGAAATGGAGGAAGTAAAATATAAAGAAAGAGGAGGAGGTGGAAGCCTTATGGAAAAAGAGGGAGAGAGGAGAAAGGGTTGTTTTATTATGCAGGATCCAGTTTTCATTGCTCGGTGAAGTACTGCGCGCACTTCTGGCTTGTTCAAATAAATCCGCTTCCCCTCCAGAAGAGGGTTCATAAAATCAATTTACTTTGTGTTTGGAGGAGAGCATGCTCAAACCTGTCTTCACTAAATTGCAATCCTTGTGGACATGAGCCACGATTTGTTGTCTCCGGGTCTGGCTCGCTGGAGCCACACATTATCTCTGAGTGACCTCAAGCGGGGCTGCAATCGGGGCCGAGGTGCAACTAATGTTTTCTGTACATAAATTGAGCTAACTAAACTCTCCCGTTCCTTTATCTCTGTCGGTAATCTGCTCGGCGCGAGCTCCCGCATGCGATTCAGGGGGTTAACTTGTGGGCCTCGACGCTGAGCAGCGAGCACGTACGCCAACCATAAATTCCCATCTGCGACAGCGTGAGCCCGCCAGGGGCTGACACGCGGCGCTTTCCGCCTTCTCAGCCGCTGCTCGGCTTCCTTTAATTACGACCTATTCCGTAGGAACAACAGGCTGTCCTTCCGCCAGATTTAAAATGACCTGCTCCCTGTAATTCATGGGCCGCGCGTGTCCTTCACAAGGTGCGCCTTCTGGTCTCGTGCGGGCGGATGAGAATGTGCCTTCCGCACAGTTTTAAGAAGCAACCAGCTATAGAAACACAAGGTGAGCTTCAACGGTTTCGATGATCAGGGAGAAAGCCGCAGGGTTGTGTTTCTCAGGAGTAAAACAAAGGAACCGTTCCAGAGGAGGATGAAGCTCTCAGACCGTTTACAAAAGGAAATGGGTAGTTTAGGTTTGAGGATTGTGTTAAAAAGGGCAAAAGGAGTTATATATTACCGGCAGTAGGCACTAGATGGTTTAAGGAATGGAGATTTCTTTAATATGTTGGCTGTCCTGCCTGCATGCAGGCACTTTTTTAAAGAAATGCAGCTACCAGCTAAGTCCAACAGGGAAGCACAGACTATCAGACATATCATAAATATTGACACAAGATGATCTAAAGACATATCTAAACTTTAACTATTGCCGTCCATACACATTTACCTAGTACAAGAGTGATTGTGTAGTCGACGAAATAACTTTGCATCAACTGTATCGGATTGATTTTATACAAACAAACATCCATTTTGACTTGAACAAAATGTAACATTAAACCCTTTTCTTCTTCTAGACCTGACTTTCTAGTTTATTCTTGTTTATTCTCATTGTTTTTGTTCGTGGAATAGCATCTCTCTCTGCTCACTGGTTAAATTAGCTCCTTGTTTCTTTCCCCTTTTCTCTGTTTCCTTCATCTCCCAGCTGTTAGTAATCTTTTCTCCTCAGACTGAACTCTTTCTCAGCTGTCCTCCATTCCCTCTGATTAGTCTGTTTGGTTCTTCTGCCATTCCCCACTGTCGCCCCTCTATACTGGCCTGCCTTTCCTCATTGCTCTTCACACGGTTTCTGTCGTGTTGCCTCACTTACAGTCTCTTTTCTAGGTTTTATGTTCTTCACCACAGCATGACAAATGATTCACTCAGCTGTCATAGTGGATAGGCTGGGATGCTTTAGGTTATTGATATCTTGCAGGATCCAGTTGCGTTTCAGTTTTTTTTTTCCTGATGGTCTCACATTTTCCTCACTCTCCGCTTTGAAACACATAACAACTCAAGGTGGGTTGTGTGACGGTGAGCTGTCCAGGTCCTGCTCAAACAAAGAATCCCTATATAATGAAGCTTCCGTCTGCACATATTGTATATATAACTCTAGGAAGTTAGAACTCAAATCATGAAATATCCAAACTGAACACATTGTAATTGAATAAACTGCAGATAAGCCTAATCTGTCTACAGAATCTCAATTACAAAAATCTATTCCTTTAAAACCAGAATTAAAACCTTTTTTTAATGACTTGGGTCTTTTCAGAGAAAAAAATAACTATGTAAGTTCCAAAGAGAAATTAGAAAGAGTATTAAGACCAAGAGAATTGTCCTGCGAGTTTCACACTTTGCTAGGTCTCATGGAAATTGGTCCAACTTTTTTCTTATTTCTATTAAACAAGAATTTTCTAATGCATCACATTAATCGTTGCCCTATATATGTAGGACCACCATAAAACATTCTTCTACCATTCATCTATGCGCAGGAAGTACACCAACAGCACCACAGCAGCTAGCTTCCAGGCAGCCTGCTTAGACCAAAATAAGGTCAACACTTCTTGATTGAACTGCTCAGTTTTAATTACTAAGACCAGAGGTTTCATCTGAAGATTGCAGTATTTGAACTTTTCTTTTGGTTTTTGCATGGCAACTTTTCCACTTGTCTAGCCACAGAGGTGAATAACCCAGTCCTCAGTTAAAAGCCCAGGCAAACACATGGATTTGTGCTACTTATTTTTCATTCAATCTTTTTTTTTTACATCAACATGAAAAACAGAAAACATTTCCCCTTAAACAATTTCTCTAACTGATAACTGAAACTCTGCTGATTAAAAAAATAAACAAAAAACCCCCAGCTATTTTTAGAACAATCTCGTACTGGAACTTGCTTTAATATCAAATTACATTAATTAGTGATAACAAAATTACAACTTAAAAAACCGTAACAATAACATAATATTCGATTCACTGTACGGAATCTATGTTTCCTTACAGCTTGTTTTGAATTCAAACCATGAGCATAATTTTGTCACAAAGCGGCATAAGAGGACCCAAAAGCAGAAGTAGAGGCGATGGTGGATTAAGATCATTTTTTGAAGATTTGAATTGTGCGTAACAGACCAGAATAACAATGGAGCACAGGAAGCGTGTATTGGCGAGGCGTGGAGAGACAGGAGACATAGACCAGCAGCCAGTGGAGACAACAAGAAACAAAGACTAGTAAGGGAAACGGAGTAAGGAATCAGGAGGACAACGAGAAGGCAGAACAGACGTACGGGAGGAAAATAACAGGAGAATCCAGCGGTGAGTCCGGGCAAGAACCGGGTTTAAATACTGAGGGGGTGAAAGGTGGAACAAAGGAAATGTGTGTTAAAACGGGGGAAATAGACTAAGGTAGAGAGAGCGAGAGAACACAGGAGGAACTGGAGATCACGGGGTTGGAGAGCGACACAGAACAATAATACTAACAGAGAAACTTGCAATATGAACATAAAACTAACCCAAGTGAGTATAACACCAAACCAAAACAAAGAAAAACCCAGACCAGTGAGACCATGACACATATCACCCGGTTAACAATCAGACATTGGTAGGACCCAGCTACTTATTGATGCTATGAAGGGCAAATGGACCATGCGTGCACTCCAAATAGTCGGTTCAAATCAGGTTAAAAGAAAATTATAATGTTTACTTGTGAAGTCATTAACATATAAACAATAAAGAAAACCAGAGCATTATTATTCAACCACTTCTCTGAGCGGCACAAACAGCTGCTACAACTCACATCCGTCCATTCTCCAATTTTTATAAAAAAGTTTTTCCAATAGCAGTTAATTGTGTCACCGCTACATATCTTCATGTTTTTATTGACTCCAAGCTCACATCACTCTCTATACGTTAGAAGCCTCTTCCCAGATTCAACCTCAAAGATATACACATGATCATATAATGTGACGGTAACACAATGCTAATGCCTCAGGTATCAAAACTGGGCACCTGCTTCCCCTTCTTGTGATTCACCCGTGCATGGCATAACCTGCCACCACTGTCACCATTTTTTTGCTGTGCTCTGTCCAGGATCCTGATATCACAATAAATAACCCCAACACATTGCTAATGAGTCTGTAGGAATGAAGGGGGGGGGGGCATTTTACAAAAGCTTGAAATATAACGTAACACTTGGTCCTGTCAATGCAGACTTAATAAAACTGGTTTATGGTGGAGTCATTGCAGACCAGTGGACTTATGGGAGTCAAGTAAATTTATTTTGTGTAAAACATTTCAGCAAAAAAAAAAAAAAAAAAAAAAAGGACTTTTCATGATAAATGCATATCACAATAAATCCATTAAATCCATTTTTCTGATTACTGTTAATGTAATCCGAGTCTTTAACAAATATGATTATTGGTTTGAAAAAATAAACTCAGGGCTTCAGTTTGTTTGTTTTTTCTTCTTTTTTTTTGGAAGCTTGTTTAAGATTACAATGACAATAAACTGTATGCTGCTTCTTTTTGTATGGTTCTGGTTCTGAGGATGTAGTGTAGACCCTAACTAGAAGATTCCTCCTCTGGGAGGTTGATATGAAAATAGATGTTTAACGTGTTTAGGTATTGAGCTATTCAGTGATTTATGAAAAAAAACAAAAAAAACAAAAGCCTTTTAAAATCTATTTTCTGAGCTACTTGGAGTCACTATGAGAACTTTGCAACTGGTGTGATTTGCCTTGTATTCTTAGTTCAACCTTTTTTGGTTTAATTGACAATTTGTGGACAAGCTAAATTGCAATGTTGGACACTGATATCAGATCAAAACATATTTTTAAACAATCTTTTCTCATTTTCCTTTACAAAATATATCCTAAACTAATGCTAACAATTAGGTTGTTCTTTAAACACCCTTATTGTGCATTGTTGTGTGAGCCGGATGTATAGTGTCTTATTATACTGATTAATTTAATTTGCTGATTGTTTTTTTAAGTAAGAGTAAAAACTATGTTTTACTATGAGACACAAAGAACTTCACTGCTTTACTCTATTTTTAAATGAATACCGGGTTTGGATTATTTGCAGATCATTGCGTTTAACTCTCATTTACATTTTGCTCATCCAAGGTTTTTTTTTTAGCACCGCTGCAGTTCATCATCTTTCTTGGCCCTCTAATCTTCCTCACAGTAATTCGTATCAACATCGTCGGATGAATGCGGCCTCCCATGGCCTGCTGCCCTGTGATTGCTGATCTGTCCTCTTCAGAGCCACAGGGACTCCTGTATCCTATGGCCGTTGTCCCCTCACTAAAGCCATCTTCAACACACCCCACCCCTTTCCCGCTTTTCCAACCACCCTTGCAGGCTGCTCAATTCAGCTTCTTTGACCAAGGAACAAACAAACAAAACACCCTGGGGTAATGAGGCCACCTCTGGGAATAGACACAGTGAAAGGAAGCTTGCGTATTGATGTGGGATTGACCATTATTGAGGACCAGGAGAAGAAAAGGAGGCTATAGGGTGATATACAGAGAGGAGCTCTGATCTGATGGAGTAAATTGAGCTATCTGCTCCCGTTTGTATGAAAAAAAGGGGACAAGAAAAAACCCTGATCAGTGACTCAGGCAATGAGATAACCACCTTTAGGCCATTATCCTTAGAGTGGTGGTTGGGATTTCATTTGAGTTTTCCCACACTATGAACAGGATCAGACAGAGGCATGATGGGACCAAAGGGACCCATGGATGTAAGGCCTGCTCTCATCAGCTCATGATAACTCAGTACACTAATGTTTTTTTCAGACTAAGCTGGACCAAAACTGACATGCAGACATGCTGACATGCATATGCATCCTAATAATTTGAACTAAAATAAAAAAAATCCTTTGTGAATAATTTCAAAACTAAACTAGCTACTGTTTGTGCAAGTGCTGCTTGGGGATAATAACCCAAAAGAAAACATGGAGTTTCTAACTCAAGCTGTGAATGGTAACCATCAGAATTATTATCAATACAAATAAAACACTTAAAATTCAGACTCAAAAGTTACGCTCACAAATCAGGTCCACATGCTCGATAATTTTTATTTTTATTTTATTTTCTGAAATCAGAATGTTTTAAGCATTGCTTTTCCTCTTACAATTCAAATATGATCACCATCAGATATGTGTTGGAACTGCTTTTTAGTTTTCATACGGGGAATGATGAACACTCATCTCACAATTTTGTAGGGATGTCCCATCTGATATTGATATCGGTCTGATATCAGCAAAAATAAATAAATAAATAATGTTTTACATCGGCCTGCATATAGAATGTCCACTATTTGCAAGCAGTACGTTCTAGCATTTATTCCGAGCCACCATTTCAATTTAGCAGCTTTTATCCAGCATGCAGAAGCCAGTGAAGTTGTAAAAATTTGGAGTAATGTTGTTTGTTGTAAACTACTGTTCTCTATTTGAGTGATATCAAGTCATTTCTAACATTTCACACTAAAAAAGTAATAAAAGTCTGTGTAATTCATGCTGATATTGATCGGGTCAGTGTCTGTATCGGGCAATGCTGAAGACTGATATATTGGTATCGTATCGGGAGTAGAAAAGTTTTATTTGGACACCAAAACTTTTTTTGTTTGTTTAAAAATGACAACCAACAGAGATGGAGTGTGGCTATTTACACGGTTCAAAACACAATATAAAATACTCAAAAACTATTTAGGTGAGGTTAGACCTCACTTCTTAGGCTCCAGTGCCCAAGGTCCAGTCACATCACCACCATGCATTGTGCAGGTAAAACTTTATTAGGCTTTTGACACAAATAAATCCGTAGACTTTAGGTGAAACTCACAGGAATGGACCACGGCTGGAGTCAGTTTTCAAGATCCACGCAGGCATAATAAGAACATGGATTACGGCTAAAGCATTCCTTATGTTAAGTCAGTGTTGAACCAGACTGACCAGACTGACTGAATCTTGTAGAGAATCTGTGGATGACTGTCCCGGGGAAGATAAGGAAAACAGCAGAGCCAACTTCTTTAACACTACAGCAAAACCACAGGCTGAATGCTTAAATGCCTCTCTGCACAGATGGTAATCACTCAAAACCAGCCTGAACCAGATACTGAAGCTATGCTGAAAACAAATGTGTATACTACTTAATAGGCCAAAATGTCTATATTTAAAAAAAGAACTAATTTGGAGAGATTCATGTTCAGCTAACCATGATAATCAGGTTCATTAAAAAAACAACAATACCTTTTTAACATTTACATTGTCCTGTTGAAATTCTATCACTTGGACTAAGTTTTCAATGACAGTTTAATGACATGCACCTGTAGTTTTATTCATTATAAAATGTAGACGCTTGGTTACGAGTATGTCTGAAGGAACGTTTAATTTGTTACCCATTTTGTTCTTTTTATTAGCCGTTAAAAAACATTCTTGACTCCTGCTGCATTAGTCCTAATAAGAAAAATGTCAAAGGCTGTAAAAAGTCTAATATAAAAAGACACTAGCTGCTTAGTGGGAAATTAAAAAGAAAACATGTCCATTTAATAAAGCTGAATTTGTTTATGTAGTAAAATTCTGCCTCATATTGTATTTAAACGTATCCTTGACATTGCAGTAATATAATTCCTTATCCTTGCTATCAAATCTTTGCAGACCAGTGGACTCATGGAGAACACTTATCATTTATCTCTGACCGTTTGTACATTTTCATTAGGGTACAGCCAGAAAAATATGGTAGTGTGAGTATTTATGGTTAGACTTAAATCAGTATTACCTGCATCCTGTTTTTCTAAAGGGCAAATTATACACAGACATGATCATTGTACTGGCAGATTTTAAAACAAACTAGAAGAAACTTGATTTGAATTATATTTAGGATTCTTTTTGCGTTTTGTTTGAATACTTTGGAGAGGAAACCCTGGGATTCTTACCAGACTCATGACTATTAGATTACCTGGTCTATTTAAATTGTTAGTTTTAAAACAGTGTTAAGTTACTAAGAGTGCTGGGTAGTGCTTTTTAGGTATAGTATCCTTTTTATTGGCTTTCTTTAGCCGACTGACTAGCGAACAGCAGCAAGTATTGGACAGGAGTTCTGTGGAAATGGATTCAAAACACTTCAGTCACCTCAGTATATTAAAAATATATACTTCAGACTACAGAAATGGTATGATGGAATTATTTTTGCCTTTAACTTAGCAATTCTCTGTCTATTAGTGCTAAATCTTGACCAGTTTTCACTCAAAACTATACCACTTACTAAAGTACTTTTGGCATTAATCCACATCTCTCTCAACAGACTGTTGACATGCAGAGTTATGGCACGGCTCCTATCTATCCATCCCTCTTCTAGTCACTACTCAAGAGTTTTTTAGCTCAACTTTCCTCACCACATCAGATTGGTACACTCACATCACTGCAGATGCACAACTAAACACCTTATCAGTCTCCATCTTCTGCTTTCCCCTCATTCAGGAACAAGGGCCCAAGATACTCCTCTCCTCAAACCAGGACGTTGTCAGATTTGAAAGCACCTTATTTCTTTCATATCTGCTTTATTGAAAAGAGTCCAGGTCTCATGGGAAACAAGACTTACTAGAAAATCATACACTAAATTGGTTGTTTAAAGCACCTAACGGCCCAAACCAAGAGGCTTGGTAACTCGTACTTCCACAGTTCCTCCAAAGGAATCCCCTATGAATATGATCAAATGTTTTCTCCAAGTCCACGTAAACTCAACATTGAAATGAAGGGAAAGAAAGTTTATGCCAAGGACATGAGGCTGGGACAGAGGTTCATCTTATCGCTGCTTTTACTAATTTTATTTTTTTAATTAAATCAAAATCATTGACCAAAGAAATTCAATTTGTATTTTTCAAATTTCAAGGAATTTTACTGTGACTAAAACAAACAAAAAAATAAAAAAATAAAACCATGCCACCAATGATGCCATTCACTTTTACATGCCATAATTTTTGGATTGAAATTCCATTCAGACTCTCAATACATGTATCCACCTTAATCGCGAATGTTTTCGTGTGAACAGCGAATTTTTGGTTTTTCTGCTTGCATGGAGAAACGTGTAACTATGCTAGCACTGAAGCGCTGCATTTCACAAAATCATCCCAGATCTATAATTTTACTTTACCGCCAGACTTCTTTTAACAAAAAAAATAGGAAAGTCTTGCTCCTCCTATTCATCTTTACAACCGATCTAAAATAAAGCAGTGCACTGCAAATGGTAAATTCAGTGAACAAATAGGGCAATGAAATTATGGATTACGTTTTTGTTTGGCCCACCGTTCGACATTTACACAACCGCCCCGCCCCCCCCGGTTAGTGTGCTTTGTCTGTGCTGCCACCCATAAAGCTCACAACAGTTCTGTTGTCATGCAGCATGGAGAGTGTTTGGGACAATCAAGTCCAGGGCCAGCATGAAGGGCAGCTGCCAATGCTGGAACCTGTGTGACAGTTGTAAATGAAC
>JAVLVB010000549.1:381767-402119 GCA_032876305.1 Orestias chungarensis | reverse complement strand
TCACTCAGAACATCTATTAGGGTCAGTAGAGTTATTTCCCAAATTTTCTTTGTGTGGACCAGGCAAAATGTCCTCACAACTACAAATGTCCTCACAATGTTGGTCTTTTGTCAAGGGTTGGTCCGCACAACTATAGCAAGACAGGAACACACACACACACACACACACACACACACACACACACACACACACACACACACACACACACACACACACACACACACACGACGGTTCCACTGACCCTCTCCACTTCATTTATCCTCTTTCCTGAGCTCAACACTGCTAAAATTCTGCTGAACAAATTGGGGATATTTCAAATAATGTAAATAAAAAATACTTGGGATAACTATTTTTCCTTTGTTGTTTTTATTAAGGAAAAAAAAATCAAAACCAAAAGGGGAGAAAGGTACTATTGAGGGGAAAGGAAATGAAAGGATCTAAGAAGAGAAGGGAGGAAATTTGAAGAGAAGTTGAGAAGACGCAGGAGGAGAAGAGGGGACAGGAGGCGAGTGGATACAAATTGAGTGGCAGAGCGGAATGAAGGGAGAGGAAATGAGAGCGAGAGCAAGTGGGGAGTAAGTGGAAGTGAAACTAGATATGGAAAGGAAGAGGAGGGGTAGGATGAAACAATAATGAAAGTGAGGAGCAAACAAGAGGCCAAACAAGAAGAGAGAGATGATGAAAAAATGAAGGGAGGCACCCTGGAAAGCATCAGCACCTACCAGAGGACGAGGTCCAGGGACAAGAATGTCGGGACTCTCTGTTTGAAGTTCCTTCTTTTTGTTATTGTTTACTCACGCTCACAATCATGTTTTCCTTTAATTGGTCTAAATAAGTTTCCTCTCCCTATATTAAAAATGTGCCATGTATCTAAATGTCTGCCTCACCACCTGGGAATCTCCCATCAGGTCTGTAGTCCTCACACATGAATATTTATGAATCTCTTTATATATATATATATTAAGTTCCCTTTCATAGCTCCATGTTAAATCTAGATTCTCCTTCTCACATATAAACCTCTTAATAATCAAGCTCCATTATACAGCTTAGATTTGATTACCCTATACGTTCCTAACAGAGCATTTTGCTCTTTACTGCACATTCACTAGGGTTTCCTACAATTTTTAAAAGTAGAATGGGAGGCAGATAGTTTGGTTATCAGGCTCCTCTCCTGCAGAACCAGCTCTCAGTTTTAGTCTATTAGGCAAACACACTGTTTTCCTTATGGTTCGACGAGTAGAGCGGTCAATTCGGTATGGAAAGATGGTTTTCCTTGGTTCCACATTGCATATCATAAAACCTGGTCTGGGATATCAGTAGGTGTGACGCTTCTCCTGGATGCATCAGCTGAGATGGTGTTGCCATTCACCCATGGTTCTTCTTCTCATTCCATTGAATTTTTATTTTTAATATTTTAATTGAATGAGCTCTTCTGCTATTTTTTTTGTTATCTGTCATCCCAAACCCAATGTAGTTTGGCATAGGTGACCACTTGCACAACTCCACGTTCTGGTCCGGTTGGAAATTTCTTCAATTATAAAGTGGAGTTTTTCCTGTTTACTGTCGCTACGTGCATGCTCTGTAAGAGGGATTGCTATAAAGTCAATGACACACAGAATCTATCTATAAATGCCTCAGCATGCTGGTCTAGGAGTAGGGAATGCAAGTTCTTGATGAAATCTGCAGGATGTCTTAATTTTGAATAATAAAATGAACTTGATGCTAGGACGAGGATCAATTAAATGTTAGTATGAATAGACTAAAATTACTTTTCTTCAGAATCTGAATCAGAAAACGCTCCAAAGTACATTCTTGGACGTACAAGGAATTTGTTTTTGGCCAAGTTGGTGCATTACAAATGTGTAAATATTGTATATATATATATATATATATATATATATATATATATATATATATATATATATATATATATATATATATATATATATATATATATATATATATATATATATATATATATATATATATATATATATATATATATATGAAGATCAAGTATTAACAAAATATAGGTATAAATATATATACATAAGTTTGGAAGTACATAAAGTGAGAATACAGAGCTGTACAGCAATGTGCATTGATTTCTGTGTGCCAACAAAGCAGATATGTGAGCTGAGGGTCAGTATAACGCATGGAGTAGCAGGGGAGTCTCATGTCATATAACATGGAATACGAGAGGTGTGAGAGAGAGGTTTCAGGGTGGTTTCTGGTCCTTGTTAATAAGGCAAGCAGTAGATGTTCTTTTGGTGTGAGGTTCTTGTCCTGGTGGACCGCAGCCTCTTGCCAGAGGATAAAGTCTTAAACAGTTTGTCGCCGGGATTGGAGGGATCAACCAGAACCTTTCCTGCTCGGTTTAGAGTCCTGGAGGCGTACAGGTCCTGGAGCAAAGGTATATTGCAGTTGATCACATTTTACGCCAAACTTTGCCTTAAGTACATACTATGTTGTACATTAGTGCTATCTATAAAAAAAACTGAATTGATTTGAATTTACCCCAAAACGTATTTCAAGACACAACACAGCTTGTGTGAAACTCAGGTACATGAAAGATGAACACATGATTGGAAACTATAAGGAAAAGAATGCATGGTTTTAACAATTCCCTTTTTTCATCATGAAGTTAAATGAGTGGTGTGTGTTTTTATTCAACCAATCCGAATCTGATCAGATTTGTAATTCAGGAGCCCCTTCTTCTTTGCATAATAGCATAATAAAAGGGATTTTCCAGAGATCTTCTATGGGTCGACTATCTGTAATTCTTACAAATGCATATCATTTCATGTAAACCACTGTATTGTAGCTCTGGATGTTGGATGATGACCCTCATTTGAACCCTCATATGGACATATGGATGTTTAGGACCGTCTAGAAAATGAACTTTCGCCCCAATCTCAAGTGTGCTGGAGCCTCTAACTGTTTTCTTTCTGGAATATATTATATACCAGAAATATTAAAATATTATATTCATCCATCCTGACCAGCGTTCCTTTCACTACCTTCATACAGCATTACACTGCCACTGTCATTTTGCTCAGTGGCTGTCATTTGTGCAGCGTTTTTTTTTTTTTTAAGCATTTTTAGCCAGAAATCCATTTAGTTTGAAGATTAAAATTAGTACAGCACACGTTTATAGACGCTTTCAATCTAGTATTCTTTTACAACCCAACATTGTTTTAAAAATTCTCACTGACCTTTCTGCTGTTCTTTGATCTTCATGATGCTGTTTATTTTCTAACGAACCTTTACAGAGGAGCTAGATTTACACAGAGGCTAATGTTCCCCAGTGACTGGTGAGGAGGCATGACTCCTCTGGAGATGAATGTACAAATCCAAAATATAAACAGGAAGTTTATATTTTCATTTTTCCCTAAACTGAATGTTTTAGTTGTTTAAAATTATTTTTTATTGTATTAGTTAGCAAGAAAATATGAAATAATTGATATTTGCCTGATATTATTTTAAATGTCTTGGATTTTGATGCCGATCTCTCTCTTCTTGGTCCGGAGGGTTTCTTTGACAGTTGTTTGGTGGCAATTGACAGTGTTTAGTGGCACTTAGTACAAGAACAATAGAGGTTAATTGTGGGTATGAAAAGTTTTTGAACGCATGTACAGTAATATTTGCTGTTAGCAGTTTGCTCTTTTGGCATCCGACATGACCGTGCTCACAAGTGAGGAAAAGGCTGTCCATCCATTGGCGAGGCACATATGGGCTGCTGTGTTGATCCTTACTGCTGTGGATCTCGCTCTGTTGATTGTGTCCAGTGTTGACTCAGGAGAAGCTTTGCTTGTTTGATTCGCTTGTGTACATCTGCTGTCAGGGGCCCCCAGTGGTGGCCCCACTAAACGGGGAAGAGCCTGCCTGTCTGCTTCCAAACATATTGATCACCTGGAGAAGGGAAAACATTAACGATAGCGTCTGCTCAGGCTGGGCTGGAGGAGGGTAAATAGCTCTGTCAGGTCTGGCGAGCCTTCTCTGCTTTGAAGGAAATGAATAGCAGGTGTGTTTGCTGAGCGTTTGCAGGAGGGAATCTCCCGCCAGGCTCAGGGGGCAAGCAGAGTGACGGGCTGTTACAGCTGACCCTGTCCCTCTATTTTCAGCTCATTAGTGTGAGTCTGCCAAAAAAATTTACCATCTGAGCTGTTCCATATAAAAATTTTCTCATTTCATATTGATCCATGTTCAATCTGCATCCTAAAATGCTCCTAATGACTGAGAAAACATCTTGCACTCACACTCCGGCGTGCACATGAGGCAGAGAACGAGTAGGAGTCCAGGATATGAATATTTAACAGTAGCCTCTTGCCGCGATGAGCCTGCCAGTCATTGTCAAATAGAACTTAATCTTTTCAATTTCTGGGTGCAAATATTCACACTGGCCACTGTTTGTTGCCCAGATTAATGAGGCTCTCTGCCCATAATCCTCTGCTGCTAATTCAAGTGGCCGCCGGTGCGGTTAGTCAGGGGAGAATGGGATGCTGAGAACACATACGCTGCTGAGATTATTTCTCGACCGCTTTCTCTCTCCTGATGTATCGTATGCCTGTCTGTCTCTTTTCCTTCCCTGCCATCCCCGCCTAATTTACAAATCTTTTCTGTCTGCAAATGACTATTAGGGGTGGCGTATACACGAAGAGAGTAATCTGTGACCTAATATTGGGATATTTAAGAAAGAAAATGACAGATGAACACAATGAAAACAGCTTTGACTTAGCAGGGTTTATGAAAACAATTCCAGTGTGTTTGTTGACATCTCGTAGCTATAATTATGTAATCGTTTTGTCTAAGGTGGTCCAGCCTGCTTTGGTTCTAGAGAGCTTTGCTAACCGAAGGTGTGACAAAACACATTTTTTATAATTTACATAAAACCAACTTAATCTTGGCTAAAAGATCTAGAAAAATCAAAGGCCCTATGCTCGGATTGAAAAAAATTCAACAACAAATGAGTAACAGCAATTTACATCCATCATTCAGGCCTGCAAAAACCATTCTAATTTTATTCACTTCAGTAAACTACAATGTGAAAATGAGAAAACATGGAACAGTGGTGCACCATCCCAAGAGAGGCCAACCTTTCAGCAACTGATCCAGAAGATCACACACACACACAAAAAAAAACATGGGACTACATCTATGGTACTGTTCCTTATTCAGCAGGAGGCAAAACACAGGGCGAAACACGGTTTCCCTAAACGGGTTTGACTGCTGACTGATCAAAACAAAGAAACACAAAAACACAAAATAAATCAGTCACTTGAATACAAATATTAAGTACTAGTTTATTTATATAGCGGCAAATTACAACGGATGTCGTCTCAAGGGAGTTTAAAAGAAAGTCTGTTCAAAACATAGATACATCAATACAAACCAGTTTGAAAAGGTTTCCAGTCCAAGAAAACTCAGTGTCAGGAAATGAAGGTGTTCTGCTGATTTTAATTGTTGTTTCTCCTCATCATTCCACCAGGGGCTTTGAGGAAGATGCTGCATGCTGGAGAACCTTGGCTACAGGTGCTGCCAGTCTGCTAATCAGAGCTGTGGTGTACAAGAGGAGCCTGGCTGCAGTCATTCAGGGCCTGGCCATTACCCTTTGCATGGTACTTCCTAGCAGCTCTGTATTTCCTCTAGAGTGCCATGCTTTGTGTGAGTTGTCTTACCTGTTCCTCCTGTGTCCCTAGTAATCTACTTACGTGTGTTCAATTTAGGTACTCTTCCCCGTTGGATCCTCTCCCTCTCAGTGATTCCAGCAAACAAAGATCATTACAATCCTCAAGAATCCAGACTGCAGCCGTCCCTTGGGCTCAAACAAACCTTTCAGTGATTGCCTGCGTTAGCTGTCCGCTCAAGCAACCACCTCTGCAGCCTCCACCACCAGCGAACACCCTGCAATACAACAACACCACAACCCTCCAAATTCGGTCAGGTCTCCCGGGCAGTTCAACACCTAGCCTCAAGTAAGCAACCATCTCAAAAACAGTTTCAACTCACGTTGATATCCACTCACCTGTCGTGTACCTCTGGAGCTCCCTATGACCTCATGTTGTTCCCTTGGTTCCCCGTGTTCAGCCCCGACGTCGTTCCTGAGCACATTCATATTCACTCTGGAAATGAATCACTTAAACTGATCGAGTTTGCTTCGTGTTGTTTGCCAGAGCCTAAACAAAAACCATCTCACACAGCAGATTGCATCGAGTAATTGACTTGCAGCATTCACTCCTCCACATCGGCAGACCGAAACAATGGCGTTGTGTTGTCGTTGACTTTACCGCAATCCCTCATATCTTCATGGTCTTCAACACTTTTGAGAAACTGTTATTTGTAATTGTAGGAAAAAAGTTGAATTTTTAAAAAAGTGTTTTGATACAGTTATTGGGATACTAATAGTATTTCAGCAAAAGAATGCCATACGACGGTCGAATATGGATGTGGTAGTATCATGTCCAAAAGCTTTGGAATTTTTGGACCAGGACTAATGTTTGTAATTAAGGCTTTTAACAGAAAATCCTGAAGGACCATGTCCAGATATCACCTTGTGACTTCAAGCTGTAGCAGTGACCTAAATCTAAATTACCCGAACTAAGAGTCTATCCTTTCATCCATTTTTTTACACCAACTTGTCTTTCCAGCGTCATGGTGCTGATCGCCAGCAATCATTGGGCAAGAGCTTTCCAGCCCATTGCAGGGCAACATGGAGACACACAGGACCAACAACCATGCGCACACACTGTCACGTTTAAATATAGTTTTGAGAAACTGGACAACCCAACTTAACAGTCATATTTTTGGACTTTGAGAAAAAGCCTCTGTACCTGGAAACAACTGCATGTTCTCCAGGCGCAAGCTCCTTCCACATGTCAGCTCTTTGAGGAAAGGGCTTCAGGAAACCCAGGATGTTCTTGTTGCATAAAAGCAGTTCTACCAACCATTCCCTCCACTGGGGTTCAATTCTGTGAAATGTCTGAACCCAAAACTCTGGAACTGGCTCAAAGTTTCCAGTATTCACAAAGACTTGATGGCTGTCAAGTTTAAGGTGTGAACAATTTTTTTACACATTTATAGATGGAATTAATTCATCGCTTGAAAACTGTTTCCTGTATTTACTCATCTTAAATATTAGTGTGAAGTGTGAAATTCTGTAACTTAAACATTCAAAGAAGCATTTTTGCTCATTTGTTCATATTTAAATAATGACTAATGGGGTTCATATGTCCATACAATTTCAGAAAAAAACATGTTGTCACGTAATATCTGAATTTAAAAAATGCAATCCTGACCATGATCTCGTATTCTTTTGCTGCTGTTTAGAGAAGGAATACATTTCCAAATCTGACAAGTGATAGTGGGGCAACTGCATTTTTTGACCAATCAACAGATTTGGAGGCTTCCAGCTCCACATGAATCACTTTTTTCCCATCATACTGATAACCAAGTGACTTTCAGTCAGGACCCATTGATGGTAGATACAGGTTCTCTGTGGTTTCACAATCTAATAGATCTGCAATAACTTTTTACAGCAAGCTAGATGGCAAGAACAAGGAAAGGGTAATCAACAGCTTTTCCTTGCCAGTTATCAAGTATTTCTCTGTGGTATTCAGATGGCCAGAAGAGGAAATTTAGATCACTGGTGTAAAAACACAAAAGAAACACACCATGCATGGTGAATTCCAACCCAACTCCGGTTTCCACTGACTACCCACTAAGCGCACAGAAGGAGGCAAAGGCCTTGTGAGCATCAGATGAAACATTCCAGCTCCGAGAGCACATCAGGAAGACGGCCCTGAAGGATGAAGAGCTTGGTGGATGTCTCAGACAATAGAAGGTGGGTCAGCCCAAGAGATGAAAGCATCAGGAAAAAAAGAACACCAGTCTGCAATGGTCAGGAGACGAGTCCATCAGGTGATACATGTGTTCACGTCATACATCATGAATCTTTTCTTAGTAAGAAAGACTTTAGTGCTGCGGACACACTAGTTAGAATGTTTCCTTTTTAAATAAAACGTACAGTCAAATCATGCAGCTTTATTTGTCTCTCCCCATAAATTCTGTGGTTTCACTTTTTTATTCAGTGGCTTTAAAGTGCTCTGACAGAAACACTCCATCCCTGAACCTCACCACTCGCCTGAGTCAGGTTTGCATCAGTCTATAAGGATCTTCTACGGCTTCCAGCTGCCATGGAAACTTTCTTTGCATCTCAGCTAATGCTTCTAATTTTAAATTAGTGAGAAAGGGAACTTTATGTACATAATCTGTTTTATCTGCTTAAGGGTTGCATTTTTGTGCACCAGCTGCGTCTCCATGGATAAAAATGTTATTTTTAAGTTGGTCACATATTTCAAAACATCTATTTGTCCAATTTCCTTTTGATTTAAGGGTAGTTTGAGATAAAAAAGTCTATTTTTAATAAGAAACATAAAGTTTACTTGCTGTCTATTTGGACCGAGGTATTAAAATTGGTTTTCCTTTGTATGATGGTGGTATGTGTGTGTGTGCGTGTGTCGGTGAGTGTGTGGGAGGGGGAGTTCCCTCAACATTGATTCAGATCCACTGGAAAAAGCAAACTATTGTTTAAAGAATTTCATACATTTTTTAAAACTTATCAGTAAATAGTTGAAAATGTTTCTCTAGTAGTGTCAGTCAAAGCAATAGAACAACAATTAATTAAAATCGTATTCGTCTAAATACCACTTTCAGTAATTGAAGCCTATTCTGAAACATAAAAATCATAGGAGTTATTTTTGACAGAAGCTCATATCTAGTTTAAAGGCCATAAAAAAGCTATTTTAAGAAAGAAACCCTGAAACATTAAAATTTAACCAAGAATTGTCTTCATTTTCTTTTGGCTTATAAGTGTTGTTTTAACCAAAGAGCTTTACTCTTTTAAATTAGTCTGATTTAGACTCAACTCATTTTAGAGGAGTAATATTTTCAGGTTGTTGTTTATTAAACCTCTTAAGTCTGACCTGTGATACATTCAAGGATGCTAACTTCTCGTGTTTGATAAGTGCTTCCAGCTAAAAAGGATTCTTTAGGCATTTTGCTACCACAATTTTCTAAAGACAATTTGCTCTCATTTCTAACACAATTCGACAAATAAAATAAAATTAAAGGACTTAGAAAGTAGCTTGTTATAATTTAATTCAGCTTATTACACATTATTATACACCAGGGACATTGCTAGGTTTCAAAGACAGGAGTGTCTAGCAGCATCCACACAAAAAAAAGTATTTATTTGGAATTGTCATCATATTAGGTTCAACAGGGCAGTTCGTCTAGGTACTTTTTTGAAGATTATGTGAAGTGTGGACATTATTGAACCTTTTGGACTACATGCCAAAGTTTGGTACCTCTGTAAATATATAAATACAAACTTTTCAGGTTTGCAGTCAAACATGTTGCATCTGTAATTCATAGGTTGCTATTAAGTTTGCAACACAACAATATAAGAAACGTTTTGCCTACCATGGATTTTTTTGGGGGTGGGTCTGTATCGCTTTAATTGACACTAAGCAACTTTGAGGAGGGTGGCAAGAACCCTGCAACACAAAACAACAAAAAATGTGCTGACTGCTTTACGGCCTACTTCACTTCCCCCGTTTCTTATTTTCAACATCATCATATGACATTGTTTCACCACAATTAAGTTCATCACCTCATCGCTATTCATCCTTCACACAGACATTGGAAACAGAAATGTACTTCAGTCCAACTGCAGGCGACCGGGAGATCAGGATTTTACAATGTTATGCGCTGGTGCTCATGGGCAATGCAGTCTTCATTCAGGAAGAACCCTACCGCTTTTGTCCACAGAAACTTTAAACAGGCCCGGACTGGCCATAGGGAGAACCAGGAGTATTCCCGAAGCGCCGGCCTAATATTGGCCAACTGGCCTGCGACTCTGTAAAAAAACAAACTAAACCAAAATATTCTGCCCGCACCTATCAGGACTATCAGGCTATCAGGACCGGGAATTTAAAATCACTGATTTACACGCCACTTTATTATTATTATTATTTACTTTAAAATTATTTATTTTCTAGCAAATGGGATATAATCTTATCATTATCATGTATTTGAGTACAAGACCAACACAGTGAGACAGGCTAAATTATCTTACTGTATGAAATACAGTTAATGGAAAAACTGTAAACATATGTTTGCTATTCAAAGGTGGTGATGGTGATGACATCAGTCCTGCTGGTACTTCAGGAGAACTAGAGCATTTGGGAGAAGTTACAAAACCATTTCTACAGTAGAGCAACAACACATGAACACTACCAGACGCTAGCATAGATATAAATGGCTCTCAACTGTAATAATAGCTTTCTTTGCGATTTGGAGTTATTCTATTAAGTGATTATGTTGTTAAATATTTCTGTCAGCTGCTGATTTGCTGTTATGTATCCCAGATCAAACATGACCATTTGTGTATTCCAACCTTGGATTTACTGTAGGTTGGGGTTTATTAGTATTCCGTGTTATGATAATGTGCCAATGAGGCAGCTGATTTTTTACATGATTTGACTATGTAAAGCTCTAACTTAGACACTCATTATTGTGTAAAATCTTTATTATCTTAGTACAATTGCATTAACAGCAGTAAAGTTACTTTGTATTACAACCTCAGAAGTTACAGTAGGTCTCATAGGTGGCCTTTTATTTGGAATTTGCTATAAGTGTGTGTGCGCACGTGCACAAATGCGTTTTGCTTTTGCCCATGCATTTAGGTGTGGGTGTGAACATGTATGTGTGGGAACATGCATGCGTGGCAAGCCCAGGGTGGCCTGTTTACATGACTGACTCCTGGCCTGAAAAAATCTCCCAGTCCGACACTGGCTTCAAAATCAACAAAACTGAAACTTTTTTAGTGTTGCTTTAAAATAGGAAAGAACTAAGGGGAAATGCAGATTTTTCTTTAAACTGTGGAATGTATTCAACTTGTACCCTTGTATTTGAAATATTTTAAAACACATAGGAAATATTGTTGACTTGGTTTGTATCAGTCTTGATTTGTCTGACATACAAACTTCAGATGGCTTCACCTCCTCAAGGCTTCTACATGCAGGCATAAATAGGGACTCAAAGGTAAAACAAGGTGTAATCCTCTGCTATACACAAATTAAGTGTTGGTGCGACGTATTTATAAATATTCAGATGTAAACATCAAAATTGTAATTCTACCGTTGTGTGTTGCAAATAGTAATGTGTAAAATTAGTTATTGTGATTCTGCTGCTATAAAAAATGTAACTAAATCCCTGACAAAGTTCTCTAATCAATCAAAATCAAATCTTGTGAGTCATTTTTGCCACTTTGTTGAAAATAATATATTTAGTTTTAAACATGTCTAGAATATGTCGAATTTGTACTCCAAATAGTTAAGTACTGTAGTTTTTATGGTAGAGCAGGTTATAGTTGCTTAGGTAAGGAACAATATGTGAAATTACTAACTGAAGCCAGTCTATAGTTTCTCTTGTCTGTGTTCATAATAAAAACAGAGACGTAGTTGATTAGCTGAAATAAGGATCTACATACTAATGCAGTGTTCACTCTAACTGCCCAAAGCAGAGACAAAAAAGTAAAAATCAGCAGCTGGGTCTGTTGTCCTCCTTGTTTGTTTGTTCAGTTTTCTGGCACAAAAGTGACATCACGGTTTGTACAGAAAAAAAAAACAGCTATTCTTTGGTGGTTGAGTTGACCATTTCCTACTGGAGCCTCTTTTTTTCCTGCAGAAACACTGCAGCAAGGATTGGCAAACCATAGTGTTGATAAAGGCTCATGTTAAAGATGTTAGAATGTTTGAAGTAGACCACACTTTCCTTTGTATCTAAGGTTCATTTTTACTCATTTGCTAGATACTAACTGGATTTAGGGCTGTTCACGTGACACTCTTTGCTTTGGAAAGAAAAAATATGGTGTTAATGTTGCAAAGCATTCAAATGCTATATTTGTCAATAATGTTCTAGTTTCCGAATAATAATAACATAATATTCAGGAACATCTGGAAATTATTGTGCAAGGAAGGATTCTTCATACAACCCAAAAAATTGGTGACTTTTATACAAACAACAAAGTGTCTTCTGTCAGAGATTTGCTGAAACACAGACTGCTGCAGGAGAAGCTTCATGCTCATAGTCATCAACACCTGCTGCTTTGATAAAAGGTTTTTTTTGTAGCTTAAATAGCATTTTATTTCTCTAAGAGATTAATGAGATGTTTTGAAGTAAACAGAATTTACTTTGTATTCAATGACTGTAACTTTCCAAAATCTATTTTGATTTTAATAAAATATAATCATTATGCTACTTCGGTGAAATTATAGAGCTAAATTAAATGTAAATAAAAAACATTTCAGATTTTTAAAAATTACTTTTGTTAAGATATGTGTGTATTTTCTGGACATGAATGACAAAGACTTTTAGGACCCTTTTATTAGCTTGGAGTTCTAAGTCACCATTTAAGTAAGCACCTTTCAACTTGCACCCCCGACCCTCTATTTTCAAAGAAAAGGCACCCTGAATCCATTTCTCAGTCCAGTATTTCTGCAATATGGAGGAGGGTTTCATCCTGGTGGCAATGTGTGACCCTATACTCTGATTAATAGAGTAGGTGAGGGCAAAGGTGCAATGCACACCCCCATTCATTACCTCATTAGGATGGCTCACAGCGAAAGGTGATTTCTCTCATTAAGAAGGCTGAACTGCACACACCAAGCCGTCGAGTCGGGCTTTCACCCTCCAAAAATGTCCAGATCTCAACCATCTGTCCTTTTGAAACGTTCTACATAATGCCACACCACTTAAGATGGTGACTGGCAGACATAGAGATATTCAAACTGATGAACAGTCAGAAACGGCGACTTGTGACCGCAGCTTACCTGCTGCTGAATAATGCTCCAATTATCTATTCACACATGCTACACCAGATCGTGCAGTCTGTTTGTCTGGATGTGTTTGTTTCCATGCAGACACATTTAATACTTACGGCTTCCAAGGTGAGCATAGACGTTCGAATTAGAGCGTTATTCGAGGTAATTGAGAATGTAATATTTGCAAGTTGAGATCCCAGTTATTTTTGTTCCCCTTGATGAATTCCCAGCCTGTCTTGACTGATAATTTAAACTATTTCGTGCAAAGACGCTTACAGCTTGCAGGAGTGAGTGTTACATGATGGTACTCCCATGGTGCCTACAGCTTGGACAGGTTGCCAGTCCACCACAAGGCAGAGAGCAATTAAACCACTGTCATGTTGTTCAACACTTGGGAGAAAGCAAAAGGGAAAACATGCCCACTCTGCCATGTGGCTCTGGAGGACAGGTGCAAAAAAAAAAAGTTAATCATTTAAAAAATACCTTACTCAATATTACAAAGAGAAATTAAAGGTTGTCAAAGACTCATTGTGGATGATGATGCTGTGGTCAAGAAGGATCTCTGGTAGCACTCAGTCTTGTAACCCATGTAAAGAAGGCTCTAATTGAAGATTGTTGCTGTATGACAGTTTCATTGCTGTGGTGCTAAAAATTAAATATCCAGGCATCAGAGACTAAACTTTATAGTAACATGTCCTGGATGACATAAGTAGCTGCTAGCAAGTAATGCTAATCAATGTGCTTTGCTTTTGCTAATTCTCTTTCAATGTAATTCTCTTTAAATATCTTTCTTGCCTTGTGGTTAGTGCGCTGGGCAGGTAGAATCAAGAATCAACAATCAGTTTATTTATATAGCGCCAATTTACAACAGATGTCGTTTCAAGGCCCTTTAAAAGAAAATCAATTGAAATCAAAGATACATCATAAACAAATCAATTTGAAAAATTTTCCGATCTAAGGAACCCCGGCAGATTGCATCGAGTCATTGACTTGCAGCATTCACTCCTCTGGAATCAGCAGACCAGAACAATGGCTTGTGTTGTCATTGACTTTACAGGAATCCCTCATACTGAGCATGCATGTAGCGGCAGTGGAGAGGAAAAACTCCCCTTTAATAGGAAGAAACCTCCAGCAGAACCAGGCTCAGTACAAGCAGCCATCTGCCATGACCGACTTGGGGTTTGAAAAGACAGAAAACTAAATTAGATGCACAGGATACTGAAAAAAAGAGTTTATAGCAGCAGTTGTAGAGCGTCACTGAAAGCATCTCTGAAAAAATTCTATAGCAGCAGTTGTAGAGCGTCACTGAAAGCATCTCAGCCCATGTTCTCATCCAAGAGGCTGTCTCAGCTAACAAAACGCCAGACCAGGTGTTATTACTATGGAGAGAAGAACACTAAGAGAAAACAAAAGGTTAACAAGGTTGATATAACAGTCACAGTCACAACAGTCACAGCAGAGAGAGAAGTGGTCAGATTGTCCTCCAGCAGTCTAAGCCTATAGCAGCAGAACTATAAAAATAACTTACATAACCTAATCCTATAGAGTGAGACATGAAGAAAGTAGAGCAAATGAGAACCGTCTGTCAAGACTGAGTTCCTCCCCCAACCGGATTAGGCTGTATTCTCTACCTCTTCCTAACTATAAACTTTACCAAACAGGAAGATTTTAAGCCTAGTTTTGAAACTAGACAGGGTGTCTGCCTTACGGAATAAAGCTGGAAGCTGGTTCCACAGGAGAGGAGCCTGATAACTAAAAAATCTGCCACCCATTGTGCTTTTAGAGATTCTAGGAACCACCAGCAAACCTGAAGTCTGAGAGCAAAGTGCTCTGTTAGGGACATAAGGAGTAATAAGATCTCTGATATACGACGGAGCTTGATTAGTGAGGGCTTTATATGTCAAAAGAAGAATCTTAAAATCTATTCTAAGTTTGACAGGGAGCCAATGAAGGGAAGCTAAAATTGGGGACATATGATATCACTTTTTAAGTTTCATCAGAACTCTTGCTGCAGCATTTTGGACCAACTGTAGACTTTTAGTTGCATTTTGTGAACTTCCTGCTAATAAAGAGTTAGAATAGTCAAGCCTTGAAGTAACAAATATATGGAATAGTTTTTCAGCATCTGTCCTGGAGAGAATATTTTTAATTTTTCTATATTCCTAAGGTGAAAGAAGGAACTCTTACAGACCTGTTTTATATGGGACTTGAAAGACATTTCCTGATCAAAATAAACCCCAAGGTTCTTTACATTGTCACCAGACGCCAACCTGATGCTGTCCAGGTCAAGTGACTGACTAAGCAATTGCTTTTTTAGAGGTTCCGGTCTAAAGATAACAACTTCTGTATTTTCAGAGTTCAAGAGCAGAAAGTTTAAAGTCATCCACACTGTTATGTCATCTAGACATGCCTGTAATCTACCAAACTGACTGGATTCATCAGGATTTATAGATAAATTCAGTTGTGTAGAATAGACACGAGTCCATTGTGTGAGGCCATGAGAATATCACTTGTGACTTTAAGGAGAGCTGTCTCAGTGCTATGATGAGCTCTGAAACCTGACTGAAGTTCTTCAAATAGGTCATTATTCCTCAAATGCTCTCTCAGTTGAATAGCAACAATTTTTTCAAGGATTTTAGACACAAAAGATAGATATGGGTCTATAATTTATTAAGTCTTCTTGATCAAGAGAATGTTTCTTAAGTAGGGGTTTTATTACAGCTACCTTAACAGCTAACCCACATAAAAGAGAACTCTCAGGAGATCATGTAAACAGGTTTTATTGAACAGGTTGGTGTGGGTGTGGATGGGAACTGGAACGGCTTAGAGCAACAAGGAAGACCGGAAGCTTTTGGGGTGCAGGTGATTACGACAGGGAGAGAGAGCCGGAAGGGAGGAGGAGTACTTGCTGCTGTCCAGAAGGTAGGTTGTCTGGGGGGAAACCTTCAGTTTCAGTTTCAGTTTATTTATCTAGCGCCAATTTACAACAGGTGTCGTCTCAAGGCACTTCACAGAAAATCAATTAAAATCAAAGATACATCTAAACAAATCAATTTGAAAAAGTTTCCAATCTAAGGAACCCCAGCAGATTGCATCGAGTCATTGACTTGCAGCATTCACTCCTCTGGAATCAGCAGACCAAAATAATGGCTTGTGTTCTCGTTGACTTTACAGCAATCCTTCATACTGAGCATGCAGCTTGCGGGAGGCGGATGTCTGAAGCAGGAGCGGGCAGTCCGAGATGAACCTGAGGAGGAGCACAGCGGAGTATGAGCACGAGGAGATAACGAGCACAAAAAAACATCAACTTCATGCAACGAGAAAAAGGTTCAACGAGGAAGTTTTAAACTTGAAGAGCTTAGTCTACACAAGACTAGTTTGGCACAAGAGATAACGTTACCAGTAGTAACAAACACTCAGGCGATGTGAAGCTGGTCCACCACTCCTCTTATACTGCTCCAGCTTCTGATTAGATGTGGAACACCTGTGCGAGGCACAGGCGTTCAGCGCGCTCCAGCCAGGATGAAAGGATTGAGACGACCCCCAGAGGATGAACTGCAAAGCAACAACAAGATGCTCAACAAGCAACAACAAGACCCTCCTCCTCCCTCACGGTCTGGACCGCCTAGTGGCGGTCCAGACCGCGAGGAGGAGGAGACTTCAAAATCAAGAATGACCTGCGGGTCCAGGATGAAGGAGCGGGGCACCCAGCTACGCTCCTCTGGACCGTAGCCCTCCCAGTCGACAAAAAACTGATGGCCACGACCTTGTCGACGGGAAGCCACGATCCTCCGGACGTCGTAAGCTGGAGTCTCATCAATGATTCGGGCGGGAGGAGGGGGATCGGCTGGAGGGCAAAAAGCGCTGGTCTGAACCGGTTTGATCTGGGACACATGAAATGTAGGGTGGATTCTGTGGCTGGGAGGCAAACGGAGACGGACAGCGGAGGGACTGATGACAGAGTCAATTGTGTATGGACCGATGAACCTGGGGAACAACTTCTTGGAAACGGAGTTCATAGGGATATCTCTACAGTACAACCATACCTGCTGACCGGGGAAGTAGACGGGAGCAGGGGCACGTCTCCAGTCAGCATACTTCTTATTTTGGGTGTTTGTGCGTTGTAATGCAACGATGGTCTCCTTCCATATTTTGCTGGTTCGGCGGATGTAATGGTGGACTGAGGTTGTCAAGATATCCCTCTCATTGGCAGGAAACAGTGGTGGCTGGTAACCCAGGGATACCTCGAAAGGGGACAGACCTGTGGCAACAGAGACATGTGAGTTGTGGGCTTACTTTATCCATGGGAGGTACTGGTTCCAGTCTGCCTGATTGGAGGACATAAGGCAACGGAGAGCAGCTTCAACCTCTTGGCTAAGACGTTCCGTCTGACCGTTGGTCTGAGGGCGGCAACCAGAGGTCAAACTAACCTTGGCCCACGGTCAGACAGAACGTCAGTAGGAATGCCGTAGAGACGGAAAACATGTTTAACAAGTCGACGTGCAATTTGAAGGGCTGTGGGCAGTTTACAGAAGGAGACCAGATGGCATGCTTTTGAGAATCGGTCTATTTTGGAGAGGATTGTTGTCATACCTTGCGAGGAAGGAAGACCAGTGATGAAATCCAGGGCGATGTGGGACCAGCGACGTCTAGGGGTTGAGAGAGGTTGAAGAAGACCAGAGGGAGGTTTATTTACGGACTTGCTTCGGGCACAAGATGGACATGCTTGAACGTATTAAAAGACATCACGGTGGATCTTCGGCCACCAGAATCTGCTTGATATGGCTTCACGTCCTTGGTACCGGGTCTGAAAGAGATTGTTAGGTTGAAACGGGAGACAAAAATGGACCTGCGGGATTGCCAGGGGTTCAGATATTTAGCGGACTGAACATATGCTAGGTTCTTATGATCGGTCCAGACCAACACTGGGTGATTTGAGCCCTCCAGCCATTGATGCCATTCCTCAAGAGCTAATTTAGTAGCCTGGAGCTCCCGGTCTCCCATGTCATAGTTTCAGAAGAACTCTGGGGGAAAAAATACACCAACCCCCACATCGGATGCATCAACCTCTAGAACTTACTGTTTGAGGAGATCGGGCTGAACCAAAACTGGGGCTTCAGAAAACATGTTCTTAGGCTTCACGAAACCGGCCTGCGCCTTGGGCGTCCAGGTAAAGGGACGTTTTACTGAAGTTAAAGCAGTAAGGGGTGTGGAAATCTGACTGTAGTTTTTTATTAAGCATCGGTAAAACTTTGCGAATCCCAGAAAACGCTGGAGCTGTTTTCTGGTTTTGGCCAGTCGGTTACAGCTTGGATCTTGGTTGGATCAGCTCGGATCTGCCCACTTTCAAGGATATAGCCGAGGACCAAGATGGATGACTTGTGAAACTCACACTTCTCCGCCTTAACGAAGAGGCGGTTATGGAGAAGCGTTGAAAGACCTTACGGACATGAATAGTGTGCTCGGAGGGGTCTTTGGAAAAAATCAAAATATCATCTAAATAAACAAATACAAAAATATTCAAGAAATCTCGGAACACGTCATTTATTAGGACTTGGAAAACAGACGGGGCATTGCAGAGACCAAAGGGCATAACCAAATATTCAAAGTGACCGAGAGGTGTTTTGAATGCGGTTTTCCATTCGTCTCCCTGGCGTATACGGATGAGGTGATATGCATTACGGAGATCCTGCAGCCAGAGATTAATTTATATATGCCTCCGTCGACTCTCGATCCTTATGGGGGATATTGTAGAGACGACTTTTGGGTAATGGTCCGCCCGTAACCACTCTATTGCGCAGTCATAGGGACGGTGAGGTGGAAGTGAACTTGCCTTACTTTTATTGAAGACCTCCCTGAAATCCTTGTATTCCTCAGGAACAGTACTCAGATCCAGAGAGTCAACGGAGGCAATCCCAGGAGGAGGGCTAGGAGGAACAGCAGCCTGGAGACAGGAAGAATGGCTGTTAGAGGACCAGGAGTCCACAGTACAGTTAGACCAGTTTATTGTCGGGTTGTGGGTCTTTAACCAGTCGAAACCCAATGTTATGTTGGGGTAAGTGGATGAAAATACAAAATACTGTGTTCCTTGTGATTTCCTGGTGTGATGAGTTTGAGGGGGCGAGTTATATGAGTAACCTGTGGTAGAGGGCGACCGTCCACAGCAGAGGCTTGGAGAGGAAAATTTAACGGGGTCGTGGGAATTCGGAGTGTGTCAACGAGGGTTTGTGCAATGAGGGATTGTTCGCAGCCGTAATCAACTAGAGCAGACAACTGTATGGATTCTTGAGTATGAAACAAAGTGGTGGGAAGAAGAAAACGAGGCTCAGAAGATGTTATTTTCTGGTCCGTCTGTGGCCTTGTGTCTACAGACGGACCCTTTCGGGGACCTCTTCCCTTTGGCAGAGCGGACAGGTGGCGATGTAATGACTTGAGTTTCTGCAGTACAGACACTCCCTTGACAGCATCCTTCTCTGTTGTTCTTCAGGAGTTAATCTAGTACGTCCAACCTGCATGGGCTCCGGCCCGGGTGGGGGTGACCTACGGGATTTGGTTCAAAGTGATGGCTCGGAGGAAGATGGTGGAGGCTGACTGGTTACGCTCTCAAGATTTTCCTCCTTTCTAACATTAAGAGCCTCTGGTACATAACCATTCATTAATGACAAATTAATCATATCCAAAATGGGGGTAACAATAATAGGAAATACTTCTGTAAGCAATTTTGTCGGGATTGGATCCAACATACAAGTTGAAGGCTTAGATGAAGAATATATTTTTGGAAGGTCAGAAGGCTCATCTGGAACAAAACACTTGAAACAGAGATCAGGCTCCAGAGCCACATGCAGTGCCTCATTGCTTAGTGAGGTAATAGTTATGTTTGCTAGGATGCCATCAATTTTAGTTTTAATAGATTAAATTTTATCAATAAAGAATTCCATAAAGTCATTACAGCTAAGAGTTGGAGGAATGTGTGATATAACAGAGTTTTCATTTCTCGTAAGTTTAGCAACTGTATTAAAAAGAAACCTAGGATTGTTCTTATTCTCCTCTATTAATAATGTAAAATATGCAGATCTAACTTGGCGCAGGGTCCTTTTATACAGAAGCACGCTGTTTTTCAAGGATAAATAGGACTCCTCTAAAAGCGAAAAATTCCATTTCTTCTCCAATTTCCTGGTGTTTCCCTTCAAGGTACGAAGTTCTGAATTAAACAAGGGGGCCAACCTCCTATGAGTAATCACTTTCCTTTTTAGTTACCGTTATTTCAATCTTGTTAACCTTTTGTTTTCTCTTAGTGTTCTTCTCTCCACAGTAACCACACCTGGCCTGGCGTTCTGTTAGCTGAGACAGCTTCTTGGATGAGAACATGGGCTGAGATGCTTCCAGTGACGTTCTACAACTGCTGCTATAAAGTCTTTTATTTCAGTATCCTGTGCTTCTAATCTAATTTAGCTTTCTGTCTTTTCAA
>JAVLVB010000549.1:367907-381667 GCA_032876305.1 Orestias chungarensis | reverse complement strand
TGATTCCAGAGGAGTGAATGCTGCAAGTCAATGACTCGATGCAATCTGCTGGGGTTCCTTAGATTGGAAACTTTTTCAAATTGATTTGTTAGAATGTATCCTTGATTTTAATTGATTTTTTGTAAAGTGCCTTGAGACGACACCTGTTGTAAATTGGCGCTATATAAATAAACTGATTCTTGATTCTTGATTCTTTTTATTGGGGGTACGTTGTCTAATGTTGTTCGCAATGAGGACGTAATACTATGAACAACAGCATCAATCTGGGTAGGGCATGAAATTAATTCGTTGCCCTCCACTGCTTTTCTCTGAAATACTGAAGAAATTAGAGGTGGAATGGATACTTTAAAGGCTGTAACAGCATTGTTTGATAGATACCTACTATATAGACATTTTCTTTCAGATTCTCCATTGTAACCACACCTGGTCTGGCTTTCCGTTAGCTGAGACAGCTTCTTGGATGAGAACATGGGCTGAGATGCTTCCAGTGACGCTCTACAACTGCTGCTACAAACTCTAATATTTCAGTATCCTGTGCTTCTTATTTAGCTTTCTGTCTTTTCAAAACCCCAGTCGGTCGTGGCAGATGGCTGATTGCACTGAGCCTGGTTCTGCTGGAGGTTTCTTCCTGTTAAGGGGAGTTTTTCCTCTCCACTGTCGCTACATGCATGCTCAGTATGAGGGATTGTTGTAAAGTCAACGACAACAAAAGCCATTGTTTCTGCCTGCTGATTCCAGAGCAGTGAATGCTGCAAGTCAATGACTCGATGCAATCTGCCGGGGTTCCTTACATTGGAAACTTTTTCAAATTGATTTGTTTATGATGTATCTTTGATTTTAATTGATTTTCTGTGAAGTGCCTTGAGACGACACCTGTTGTAAATTGCCGCTATATAAATAAACTGATTCTTGATTCTTGATAGATACCTACTATATAGACATTTTCTGTCAGATTTTAAGTACTCAGTGAAAAAGAACTCAAAAGTTATCAAAAAATGGTCAGAAAGGAGAGGGTTATGAGGCAGTAGCGTAACTTTTTCACACTCAATTCCATAAGTCAGCACATGGTCTAAAGTGTGACCAAGAGAGTGAGCAGGTGTTTCGATTTTTCGAGTGAAGCCAATTGAGTCTAAAATGGCAGTAAAGGCTACATTTAGGCTTTCATTTTTGGTGTCAACATGAATGTTAAAATCTCCCATTATAATTATTTTATCAGTGTTTAACACTAGTTCAGATAAAAAATCTGAGATCTGATCTATAAATTCAGAGTAAGGACCTGGCAGACGATACAAAATAACAAACAGAAGTGGTTTAATTCTTTTAGAGGTTGGATGAGGAAGGCTAAGGGTAAAATGTTCAAAAGAACTATTACTATTAGTCTGCCTGGGATTAATTAATAAATCTGATTGAAAAATGCTTCTTACTCCTCCACCTATCCCAGTACTTCAAGGAATCTGAAAGTTTGCATAAATAGAGGGAGTTGATTCGTAGATACTAACATAATCCTCTTGCAGCAGCCAAATTTCAGTGAGACAAAGCAAATCAATTTGATTATCGAGAATTAAATCATTAACTAATAAGGACTTTGAGGAGAGAGATCTGATGTTCAATAAGCCAGACTTAATAGTTTTACATTTTTGTTTCATCTGAGTTGTTTTTATCTTTATGAGATTATCAGGATTAGCTCTTTTTAGATTGATGTTTAATCTATTTGGTTTTGGCCGTGGGGAACACACCGTCTCAATGGGATGATGGGTAGGTAACTGTAGAGAACCCGCAGAGAGGAGTTCTAAACTACGACTCACACCCACACCGTTTTCTGGACACCACCTATATAACCACTGGTTGAATGACAACATGCGACTAAACATGTCGTCACTGGTCCGATCAGGCAGGGGACCAGAGAAAACTACAGAGTCCGACATTGTTTTTGCAAACTCACACACCGAAGCAACACTAATTTTAGTGACCTCTGATTGGCGTAACTGGGTATCATTACCACCAGCGTGAATAACATTCTTACTGTATTTACGATTATCCTTAGCCAGCAGTTTGAGGTACGATTTTATGTCGCCTGTTCTGGCCCCTGGCAAACATTTGACTATGGTTGCTGGTTACTCTAAAGCAAAAAAAGGTCAGTTTAGAACAATTACGGTTTCTAAAAACTTCAATGGAGCAACAGAAATGTGTGATTAATGTGAAGGTGTGTTTAAAATTAGCTAGAAACCTCTCAGTACAGAGAATTCGGAGTAATGAGAGAGCGCGTGGAGCTAGCAGACGCTAGCAGACGCTAACAGACGCTAACAGACACACGGTGCAACAACAGGAAGTGACGTCAATACGTACCACCGTCAGCCAAGCAAAGCAGGTAGGCGTTAGAGTTGGGGATGTCATCCTTTCCTAATATGATCAACGATAGTTTGAACTTCCTCCTTCTCTCTCCCCGGTCTTTGGTCTTGCACTGCATCAACAAAGCTACTTTTAAACTCTTTTGGGTCATAGTTCAGGTGTTTTCCACCAACAAGAGTTGGATATGCCATAAACAGGAAGGAGTTTGTCAGAAAACGTTTTTGATGCATTTGTGGTACAAAAATAACTGGATGAAACACTGTACACCCATGTACCAGGGTTACGTGAAATGACTAATAAATGAATAACATTTTTAAAACTAGCAGTGACGATTGACCATTAGGGCGTTTTCAAAATACTTTCCATCTCCTATGCAATGTTGTGGTTATTGTGGACTTCTTCATGGCAACTTTGAAAGCATTAGTGCTTCTTTACAATAAAGATTCTAACAGAACAGTGGGTTATACCTTCACTGACACTAACACATTAAACAAGCATAAAAAAATCCCAATAAAAATAAATACCTAAACTTTTTCAGCTTTAAATAAATAATCTATAATATGTGTTGACTAGTGATAATAACCAGGAAGAAATTTTAAAAAAACAATGTATTCTGTCTTGCTTTTTTCCACAGATAGTCTACACACTACGTAGATATCAACTGCAGCTTTTGAAGGGTGTTAACACCAGCTAAGGGTGTGACAGCTACTACTGAAAGAAAGAAAAAAAAAGCTCTACAAAATGAAAGAGTTGACAGGTTGTGCTATGCATTGTTAAAAAACTTGTCAATTCAGAATTCAGCTTTAGGCAGCTTTATGGCAATAAACTATGATAAGTAAGGGCGTATGGCAGGAGTTCAATTAAAGTGGATACGCAAAAGGAATCTATGAAAACTGCAGGTTTCTTCCTTCTTTTTTAGTTCTTTAAAAACATTTTGGTAAGTATTTTTCTGCCTATGTCCTCATAAAACACTCAGCAAAGTATTTTTGGCAATAAGTAGTTTCAATAAAATAAAATAAAAAACAAAATAAAAGCATTTTTATAAAATAGCTTTTTAGTTGGTACCAAATTGTTTCCACTTTCCATAGATTGTCTGACAATATAGACAAATAACTCAATTTTACTAAAGGGGATTGAAATTGTTTAATTTCAATTTCTTTCTCGTTTCGTTTCAGTTTGAACCTTCGGAGTATTTTAAATCATTTCAGTTCACCTCAAGATAGTACAATCTGTCTAATTACTGTACATTTCAATACACCCTACTCATATAGAATTAGAGGCAGTCAAGGGTCAAGGTCAGCTAATAATGCTAATTGATAAAAAACCGGCTTCTATCCATGAAATCCTGTAAACATGTGGGTGAGTCATTAACTTTTAAGCAACTGCTTATGCTGTGTATGCACAGGGGGACAGTGGAAAGGAAAAGCCCTCTAAAAAATCTATTGCAAGTTTCATTAAATTTGATTCCATTTAGTTAATTTCAGATTGATGCATTCAAATAATGCAACTATAATGTATTTAGCTTTATTCATCTAGTACAATAAATAGTCATAATTGATGATTACACAGAAAGGTTTTGTATTCTTACAAATCATTTTGAATTAGGTACAAACATTTCAAAGCGTTCATTGATGGATTTTACAGAAGCGTGTCAGGAATACAGGAGTTTATGTTGGTTTAATTGGACAAAAATCACTTCAAACGAATGCTATGCATTAAAAAAATTTACAATATATGACAAGACAGCTGCTACTACCAACCTTTAGGAGAAAAAAAACACATTTTTTTAGCTAGTTTTTGTGGTTAACATGGGGGAGCATCAAGACAAGTTTATTATTGATTAAATGTGATAACAGTGTTCGGAGAAATTGACAGAAGGTGTATAATGAAAAGCCCAGAGTGAAACAACACATTCTTTTACCTAAGAAGCTTTAGCCTCACACAAAAGCTGCAATCTCTTTGATAGTCTGACTGCTAGCGCCTTACCCGTCATAGTCGTTGCATGAACTCTTTTGTGTCCTCATCCTTCAAACTCAATTCTCCAATTGATTCAGAACCGTGGGGCAGAAAACATTGCCAACAGAGCGCCTGGTTTTGGCAGATGAGGAAGATTCATCCTCCTTAACAATTTGCTCCCTTTCCAATGCATAAAAGTCAGAGGTCTCACTCTGTACTTTTTTTGTATTTACCACTAAGCAGGTACACGTTATATTTGACATATTCTTTGGCCTTCTTTCCTTCTACAGAACAATTTGTTTTTTGCAACAGCTGTCAGATGATACATCATCATCCATGTATGATGGGGCATTCCTGTTTTTGAAGGTGTGACTCCAAAGGCTCTTTTGTGTCATGAAATTGTATTGTAAAATGATGCACATGCTCCAAAACAATATAGTAAAGGTAAATTTTAATAATTTATGTTCATTTTCTGAGATTCCTGCTTTGAAAGGGGGATTTTATTTCAAGGAACCGGCCAGGATTTTTATCTCTCATGAATGAAACCACATATAACTGTTTCAGTTTCATACATTTTCATACACGGGACTGTTTTCAATTTCATGTACTTATGCTTTATGTACGGCTAGACAGTGGCGCAGTGGATAGCACTGTTGCCATGCAGCAAGAAAGCTCTGGGTTGCATGTTCTCCCTTATATAGGTCACTTACTAACTTACTTTTAATTATGCTTTTGTTTATATGAAAAGGAGCTAAAATTAGACTTAGAAATGAAAAAGGCATGTGTAAAGTAACTAAGTCAAATGCAGGAAATCTTACTGTTAGTACTGTCAGTTTATGTAAAGTAAATTCCCCCGCTTTCAAAACTGTTTCCTAAAGGATTCATACAGGTTTTTTTTCACCGTTTTTGCACATTTTACAACATATATTTGGATGTGTTAATTTATTTAAGCGCCAATAGAAAGAAAATTTAAATAAAAAGCCCTGTGTGAGATTCTGTAGCACGCGCACGCTTATGCTTATCTTGTGTAAGAGTCGACGGATGCTTGAATATTTCTCTGTTTGTGCGTTTGGGGATGGCTGTATGCAGAGAGATAGAGGTGTTGGTGGTGCTGAGCAGGAGATGGGAGCTGGGGAAGATAGAGGGGAAAGAGAGAGTCCCTCAGGCGTGTCCGGGCTCTGATGGCTCCCCTGACAACCTCCTCTGTAATGGTCTCCCTCTCTCTCTCTGACTGCTGTGAAATTGCAGGCCGGCGCTCTACAGCTGAGGACTCCAAGGAGACAAACGGCCTTTTAATTCAGAGCACAGAGAGGTGACGGAGAGGGAGGCCCTCAGGGAGGGCTACCAATCAGACATCCATCACGCTAACCTCTCCCTTGGGACGGACCCTGCCAAAGAGGGGCCCCGGAGGTGGTCTAACATGTGTGTGAGCGCATATGTGTGTGTATGTGCATGCCTTTGGGGTTGGGGGGGGACACAGGCAGTAGTGACTGCAGGGGAGGGTGGGGGCAGAACCAGTGTGCTCAGGTGTCTCATGGTGCACAGTAGAAAAGACCTGGGCAGGGAAACCAGGGGGGATTTGGATGTGCTATCTGATTTATTTTTTTCACCAGGCACTTTTTTTGTTTTCTCGACCACAAACGATTACCTTCACACCAATAATTGCAGGAGCGGGTGTTAACTTTGTTAATTATCAAAAACATTTACCTTTATATCTGCCGCCTGAATGTGCAAACACTGTAGCGGTTTTCACCGATTCAAAAGCAAAGATTCTGGTAGCAATATTGTTGAGATTTTCTGCACATTACTGGAAACAAACTACTGGGGGAAAGAGCCACAGATGCTGCAATGCAAACCTTTTATGAAGAACTCTTGATAAGAGAAAAGAAATTCTTCTTAAGCCACTTCAGACATTGGTCCTTGGGTAAAATGCACATACAAACAGATGCGGCGCACTATCAGAGTTCGTCTCTTTTGAAAATAAACTCGTAAACAAATAAATGAAAATGTAATGAAACGCTTCATCAAAATTTCTAAGTAAGTCGTGAACGGCGTAGATTCTTTCGCGGATCCTCTTTTGTGAGTTTTGCTTGGCTTGAAGGATTTCAGATCTATATTTTCTGAATGAATAAAAGCCGTCCTGCATGCATTCCACCCTGACTGAAGCCTTCTTCAGGGAGAGGGTGTATTTTATGCAGGCAGATAGCCCAAGATCTCACCATCAAGCTTTCAGTGCGATGAAACATGAAAATAAATCCCAACATAGTAGAGCTTTACTTTTGAGTTTCAAGAATTCTTAAATGTTTTTTTTTATATTTCCAAAGATACTGAGATAAATTAACACACTACTTGTTAGGAATATCACAACAACAAAAAATGTATGCACATGAATGTATGGACTGGTATGTATATTTGTTAGTAACTTATTGAAAGATGATTTGGTCAGTTTTTTGGTGGAGAACTCTTGGTGATGTTTCAACCCAGATCCCCTTGAATGCAGTATGCGTACACAGTGACCACAGAATAAAACTGAAGTTCACAAAATGGAGAGAAAATAGATTCCACATGTGAGCATGTGAGGTAAGCAGTGAAAAGAATAAAGCCTGTTGCTGTCCATGGTGCTCCCTCCTTTCAGCACCATGGACAGCTCTCTCATTCCTCTCCCCAGGTGAGACTGCGGCGTGCACGGGAGAGCACAACAAAAGCAGCAGCAAACCCGGCTTTTTATTACCCTGGAGCCATGCTATGTACGGTGCCTTCAAACATCTTCCAAATTCTCCATCTTGGCTGATTTTCTTTTTTCTTCCGTATTTTTGCAGATCTTGCTGAAAGAGGTTTGGAAGTCAAAATAAAACACCAGTTGATTGCTGTTCATTCTTATATATTTTTATAGTTTGTGTAAACAAGCCTAATGCAGACCAAATTACACTGGTTGTCATTCCCACCCTGACTCCTAGATGGCGGTAAAGTACTTCCAATGAATCATTGGTGTGAGTACAATTTGGCTCAAAGGACATTTAGGGGAGGCATTTTGTCGCAATTGTATCACAATAGTTAATAAAGCCAGTTTAAAAGTATAATTTTAACTTTAGTTTAATTTTGGATTTATTATTATTTGTATTATTTCAAATAAACCTATTGCATGAAATAGCGCTGTAGATTACACTTTATTTAAAAAGTATGTGAAGAAGGCTAAAGTTACTTACAAATAAGAAACTATTAATGTATTTATTCAAATCTAGACAACAGCCTTGATAAACATCACACTGTTGTTGTCTATGCTTTTATCAAAGTATTTTTATTACAGAAAATAAATATTAATATCACTCATTTAGGAATGCAAGCTCACTGTAATCTATGTAGACCCATTCTGTCTGTCTTAAATATTAGTTATTTTAACTGCTGTTTAGATTGATTTATTCACAGTTACAGTGAGCGGTAAATGTTACTCCCTGCAACTCAAGCAGCAGAAGTATTCAAATAGGACCATTCAAATATGACCTTATAAAATTAAACATAAAAATAAAAAAGAATTTTCGTTGGATTTACTGGACAATTTAGAGTTTACATTTAAGAGAAATGTAAACTCCTTAAAATCTGATTACCAGATAATTTGATAGTCGGCTTCAAAGCAGACTTGCTCTACATAAATGTAACAACAAGTAATCTTTTTTTTTATATCTATATCTCTTATTAAAGGTCGCTGGGGCTTCCTGCTGCCCCCACCATAGTTTGCTTTTTGTTTGGGCCATCTCTGATCAAAATTACAACTAAAACCTTCTGAGTTACATTAGTTCTTCCCTGGACCGGTCAATGACAAACCCTGAATTTTGTACGTTTTGTTATTGTTGATTCCCAAAGTATAATCAATAGGGTCAAAAATTTGGAGAAAGAAATATAGACAAGATCATCAGATTTTACTTGTAGAGTTTTAATCTGTTTGAAAAAGAAAATATTAATGTTATATACGTATAAATAGTTTTTTTCCTAATCACTGATTTTATATTATGTCAGACATTTCAAATCCTTCTGACGTTCTGGCCATTTCTCTTCATTTTCTACTGAAAGAGTTTTGGTGTCCCCTTCCCCATTCCCAAAATTTCTGCATGCGCCCCTGTGTTGTTTTAAACTGTTAACGGTTTCTCCAGTCTTTCGTGCATCTAAACCAACATCCCCGTTGTATCTCATTGTTGTCCTGATTGACCCAAATCTTGTAAAATGTGCTAAAGTTCACACCTGGGGTCATTCAAATGACCCCCACCCCCCACCCCCCAGGAGAGAGGCGGTGGGGGCCCGCCGGCCTCTTTTTCTGTATCCATTAAAACGAATTAGCGCTTCTGCTGTTTGCTTAACTGCAACTAACAAAACGAGCCTGTTGGTAAATATTGAAATGTCCCTTCGGCTGGGGGCCACCCTGTGAAAGCACCAGGTGACCGGGCTCTCCCTATTGATAAACTCAAGTTAATCCGTCGCATTTCCCTGTAAATAGCTGCGTGCATGAGAAAGGGCTCCGGGGGCCCTCACTCCTCCTCTTGTCAAAAGGCCGCTCAGATTGTTTATCTTCGTTGTTGGATTATTTTAAGCATCACTTTTAGTTAACTTTAACTGATCTCGGAGTCCAGCTCCAGTGAAATGCGCCACACTGCATTCCACGCACCGGCGCTCTACCCCACGTCCACGGCCCCAGGTATCTCATGCACTCGGGGGTCCTGCTCCGGAGGCTACACAACTATGAGAGTGTAACCATGACAACTGCGCTCTGATTGGTCGGTCTGATGCGGGGAATTAACATGGGCCTCGTCCAATCTGAGCTCTGGATGCAGCTTCGCGCTTGGAGGAAGAAAAAAAGGGTGAAAAAAAGGGTGAAAAAAAACAGCCTCCTGATAACCCAGGCAGAGTGATGAGAGTGTTGTGAGGTGAGGTGAGCCCGGAGGAAACTACTGGACTAAAAACAAGGCAGGAGCGATGAGGGGGAAATTTTAAAATGATAATGTTTAAACTAAAAGATGATGTTTTAGGTTTGTGTGTTTAAAAGGAAACAAGAGAAAAAACATGTTTGGCTCGTGTTTTACTCAACCCTGAAACCCCCCCACACCCCCCTCCTATCTTCTTTTGGATTGTGGATCGTGACAGCATCCCGACCTGGACTCGGGACCGTAGCAGTTATTTTATTTTTTGATATTTTCCTGGGCTCCATTGGAGAATCTAGCACATTTCGCCCCGGCAGAGCTCAGCACCCAGGAGCCAAGACGTTGTTCCGCGTAGAGCCGGCTTTCCCCGGTCCGAGCAGCTCCGTCCGTGCAGCGGGGAGCGCGGCTGGGAACATGATGGTCCTGTGCGCCGGCTGCGAGCGGCCCATCCTGGACCGGTTCCTGCTCAACGTGCTGGACCGAGCCTGGCACGCCAAGTGCGTCCAGTGCTGTGAGTGCAGCTGCAACCTCACCGAGAAGTGCTTTTCCCGGGACGGGAAGCTCTATTGCAAAATGGACTTTTTCAGGTAAAACTGAGGGACTGGAGACGTTTGGATAAAAATAAAGTAATAATAATAGTAATACTTTTTTTTATTTTTTTTGCTTTGGGTTTACGCGTGCAAAAAAATTAGGGACATTTTACGCAGAACAAAATGAGAGAAAAAAAATGCTTACACAAACCTTAGTCTGAAAAAAATCAGTTTAACTGATTTAAATATGTTTTAGTTGAAATATGTCACGTTTAAACTATAGAAAGGGATTCCACAATTATTTCAAAACAAATGTTTTAGCTAAAATTAAACATTTGTAAAATTGGCTCTGACGAATATTTCTACTTAACGTCTTTGTGGCATTTAAATTCACATCTTTTTTTATATACAGAGCCAATTATTAAAAAGGTCCGCTTTAAATATATATGATTAAATCAATCTAACACAATTGCATAGACAAGTTCAACCTAAATAGCACAGTCCAATTCAATATTGCTTAAAACACTGCAGTCAGTTTAGAATGCCAATTGGGTAAAACAGCTTTTATAATGAAAAAAATAAATACGATCCGTCCTTTTTTTTCTCTACCAAATAGGAAACTACTTTGTTTTTTTTTTAAAGTCAATTTCCAGCTCCCACTGCCACTTTCCCAAACACCCATTAGGTCATTAACTGGTTCCCACTTCCACCCCCCCAAAAAAACATGTTCCAGGTAATTGGGTGACATAATATAAGTGAAGCTCTTGTTTGTCCCTCTCTTCGCATCATTTTCATTTTCAATGTGACTTTCCTACTCTCCCAAATTGTCTAATGACACGCAGGGTGCGTCACCCCCCTACACACCCCAACAACCACGGAGCCCTGGCTGTTATTGGCCCCACGCTCGGCCTTGGCCATCTTATTACTCCGGGTCCCCCATCAGGCGCGCTGGATTTAAATGGCCCAACCATTAGCCGGGCGAAACAGTAATCACCCTAATGTGTCCATTTGTTGTGTAAGTAGTGTTGTGCCCTTCTTTTTTCTTTCTTTTTTTTGCTTGTTTTAGAGGGGGGGCTGGTCATGCATCTGAAAGGCGCAAGCTGAAGTGATTTCATTGAAAATAGTGGAACAAGCTTACACTGGTGGGGAAACAAACCAAAACAAGCAACAACAACAAAAAAACTAAACCAAAGCTTTACTTATAGAGCGACTAAAAATCAAGGTGCAGAAGAGCTCTAGCAGGTGGTACAGAAATATGGACTGAAATTTATATTATTAAGAATGGAAACAATAAAAGACATCTCTCCTTTCTTCTCCACATTACTATATTTAAAGGATCAAATCCCGTATTTGTGCATCAAACTGATGAGTCTTCCTACTGTTTAGGCGGTTGAATGTGGATTAAAGGGAGATTTCCACGCTAAAATTCTCCCCTCTCTGCTTAATCCCATAATATATCCGCGGCTACAATGTGTTGATTGTCACTAATACGTTTTGCGGGGCATTATTGTCAGAGCGTCTCCATCAAATTATTATGATTATTATTACCACTATTATTTCAGAATCCTCCCAGTAAGAATAAATAGTCAGTTCAACATGTACATAAATGTGTTTTTAAACCTATGCTGTTTGTTTCATTTAATATTGAATAGTTCTATTCATGTATTTAATATTCACCTGCGTAATCATTCTTGTGAAATTGACTGTAATTAGAATAGGATTAAATAATGGGACCACATTCAAGCTAAACTTAAAATAGGTGCATATGTAAATAAAAAGGAACTTGTAAAGTTTTACTAAATGATGCAACCCCCCCCTTAAAAAAAGAAGAAAAAAGATTGGCATTTTTGTCTTTATTTGGTTGAGGAAAATATTTTGGAAATATAATTTTTTAACACATGTTTGGTCATAACCTCAATAAATACAATGCAAGAAATGTACTGGAGAACCTAAATAAACTATAACAAGTATTAGGCGAAATTCTCACCATTGTAAATAAAAAAATAAAACAGAATGAAATGAAATAAAAAAGATGGCTCGGCTTGGTTGACACGCGGTTAGACGCACCAATTGCGTCTTTACGTAAATGTCTTCTATACGTTTTGGTATGCTTTCATATTGTTTAGATTGTGTAGATGAAAGACTTCGTTCGTAAGTCCATTGAATAAAATGTTATTTAGGGGTAATAATGTAATGTGCAAGCCTTAATACAATATAGAATTGACTATAAAACACGTATTTAATTTATGCTCACAATACAGGAAAAATTAAAGATTTCCCTCACATGATGAGCCTCAAAAACCCACAAATCCAACTACATAAGTGTTATCAACAGTAATAAGCAGGAGATATTAAATCTGAGAAAACTTTTGAATCGGATTTCAATTGTTCTGCTCCGTTTCCAGGCGCTTTGGCACGAAATGCGCGGGATGTTTGCAGGGAATCTCCCCGAACGACCTGGTGCGCAAAGCCCGCAGCAAGGTGTTCCACCTGAACTGCTTCACCTGCATGGTGTGCAACAAGCAGCTGTCCACGGGAGAGGAGCTGTACGTGATCGACGAAAACAAATTCGTGTGTAAAGAGGACTATCTGAGCTCCGGGGCCATTAAAGAAGTCAACCTGAACTCAGGTGAGCCCATCAACATGTAAAAAAACAACAACCAGAAAACAAAAAAATTATAATAAAGCGGTTTTCTACACAAGCAGCCATCTGAGTGAGGACAGTCTAAGAAATAATTAAGGATGAATGCTGGGGGTCCGTGGAGAGCCTTCCTCAACACTTCCAATATTTACCTCCACAGAACAATGGCTGAGTGGTTTTTGCGCGCAGGGTCCGCAGAGGGAAGAGGGGCGCACCTCGCGTATCTGCTCCTCTTCTTCTCTATTCATCCTTAAAAACAAACAAAACACACACACACACACACACACACACACACACACACACACACACACACACACACACACACACACGAGAGAGACAGGATTGGCTACATTAACACTGCATGCTTGCTATTGTTTTATTTTTCTCATATGACATATCCTTATGCTGGTTTATTCTCATGTATTTGATGAAAAATAAAATGTTTTTTTTTCTCTAATCAATGATTGTAATATAGTAGCTTTTATTCAAAAAGAGTAAAATCTACAAAATATTTTTTTAAATATAGAAATTGGATTCAATGTGGTTCCATATACGGGCAAATTAAAATGAACCCATTATCTCCCTGCGTGACTTTTGGGATCCTAACCTTCCCACCCTGTCTGTTTGCGTGCCCTCATCCACCCCCACCCGGGTCCACTGCAGTCTCGTCGTGCACGGACAGGAGTTTATCCCCGGATCTCCAGGACGCGACGCAGGAAGACATAAAGGAGACGGACAATTCCACGTCCTCGGACAAGGAAACGAACAATATTGAGAACGAGGAGCAGAACTCCGGGACCAAGCGGCGGGGGCCCCGGACCACCATCAAGGCAAAGCAGCTGGAGACGCTAAAGGCGGCGTTTGTGGCCACGCCGAAGCCCACGCGTCACATCCGTGAGCAGCTGGCGCAGGAGACCGGGCTGAACATGCGCGTCATCCAGGTGAGTTTATGTTTTAGTTCAGCTGGATTTATGGAGACTAAGTTAAAAAGAAGAAAAGAGAAAAAAGGCATCCTTGACCCACTGGAGGTCAATCGATGCCTTCTGTTGCCGCGTTGCTTTTAGTTAGGCCAGAATATTCCTTTAGAGAGAAAGAGAGAAAAAAAATCCTGAATCAAAACAAATCTGTATTTTTTATTTTTATGTTTTTTGGTTTATTCATAAATAAATATGTTAGCTTATATGTGATAAAACCCCAGCCAGCTTTCTTCAATATTTACGTGCTTGGTATTTATATATTTTTACATCCAGTCAATTGACACTTTAACAGAAGTATATAAAAAAAACGATACATATAATATATATATATATATATATATATATATATATATATATATATATATATATATATATATATATATATATATATATATAT
>JAVLVB010000549.1:350781-365566 GCA_032876305.1 Orestias chungarensis | reverse complement strand
TGTGTGTGTGTGTGTGTGTGTGTGTGTGTGTGTGTGTGTGTGTGTGTGTGTGTGTGTGTGTGTGTGTGTTTTGTTAATCTGTAGCACAGTGGGATTCTGCCTCTGGTGTAGCCTAGCATGGTGTGAGCATACATCATTATGCAGCAGCGATGCAAAGGCAAAACGCGACGTGTTATGTACTTGTAATGCAAAGACATTCCTCCATATGGTGCATGCAGCTTTGCAAATTTCAAATCCTCCTTTGTTAGTTTTCAAAGAAAGTTTATTTAATCATATACTGAGTCGTGGTGTCAAATTCTTTGTGCTTTCCTGTTCCAACATCCTATCATCTCAATAGCTACAAAAATAAATATATATATTCCAGCTGTTCATGTTATTAGTGGAGAAACACACACTTAATCCTCTAATATTATAAATGTTTTACTGTTATTAAACTAAGGCTTCGGATCACAGGGTTATTGCTATTTTTACTTTTAATCTCAAGTGCTTAAAATTTTTTGTTTCTTGAAACATTTGAATTCATAGACTATAGAACTTAGATCTTATCACAAAAAAGCATAAACTCTTGTGCAAATGGGGGCAGAGGTGTCTTGAAATGGGATCAAAATGGGTCAGAAGGGAATCCATCTTTTATTTTTCAAAAGCTCTTCTTAGCAGTTTTTCAACACAAAGCTTTTTAAGTAAGGCAGAAACTTGACTGAAAGTCAAGCATGACAGGAATGACAGCGTTCAATGCAAACTCTAATGGAGAGCTTAAAACGACATTAATCAGTACCAAAGAAGAAGAAAGAAACAACTGAGCTGGTCATGAATCGTTCATCCTTCCGTTGAAGATACGACCAGATGGATCTTACGAGTGCGTTTGTGTTTTCAGGAACAGAATCCAAACAGAAAGCTCAACGGGTCTGTACAGACCCCACTGATCTGCTTTCTGATCGGTTTTGTTTTTAGGTTTGGTTCCAGAACAGAAGATCCAAAGAGCGGCGAATGAAGCAGCTGAGTGCTCTGGGGGCCCGACGCCACGCCTTCTTCCGTGGCCCCAGGAGGATGAGGACACTGGGAGGCAGGCTGGAGGATCCAGACATTTTAGGACCTGGGGCTTACGGTTACTATGGAGGTATGGAAAAACTCTTTTATTTAAGTTTACCTCCAAGAACACCTTTTCATCCTTTTTCAAAATAAAATGCAGCACGTCAAATTTGATTTGTTTATGATGTATCTTTGATTTTAATTGATTTTTTTGTAAAGTGCCTTGAGACGACATCTGTTGTAAATTGGGGCTATATAAATAAACTGATTCTTGATTCTTGATTCAGCACAGATGACTGTAATTATCCATATGCAAGTTGTATCAAAAACCTGATATTAAGAGGGTAAATTGAGAACATCATCATCAGTGTCATTAAAAGGACTGGAATGCGCGTTAGAAGTTGTTTGTGCCATGCACTCTTGGTGTATTCCACCCAAAGTATTTTGGACATCAGGCCGTAAGACAAATTTCTAACAGCTACTCACTTCATATTTTGTAATTTCACCAGAAGCTAAAAGGTTAAAGCAACGGTAAACACAAAACAACCACAAATGTGCTGACTGCTTTACAGCATACGTCATTTCCCCGTTTCTTACTTTCAACATCATCATATGACATTGTTTCTCCACAATTAAATTCATCACCTCATCCCTATTAATCCTTCACACAGCCACTGGAAACAGAATAGTACTTCAATCCGACCAGAGGCGCCCGGGAGATCAGGATTTTATCACGCTATGCGCTGGTCCTCATGGGAAATGCAGTTCTCATGCATGCAAAAACACCACCACTTTTGTCAACACTGGCGTCCAAAATTGACCAAGCCAAAACTTCTTTAGTGTTGCTTCAAAGTGACTAAATTAAATACGGTTTAATTCAAAAGTACTTTTACATCTGAGAGGAATATTAAATATTGCCGGAACTCATATCATCTGTGTGTTCGTTGTTGTTGTGGTTTGAATGTCGCGAGATCTCCGATAGCAATCAGGCCACGTAACAAATCTGAAGAGATCTCTAAAGGAAGGCTGTTGCTTTTTGACTGCGTCATGACTGCCATGACATGATAACTCAATATTTTGACCGCAAAGAAATATTCCACAATAACATGTCCTGGATAACACCATTAGTTGTTGGTAAGCACTACTTAGCCACCACATTTTCTTTTGCCAGTTATCTTTAATGCCCAGTCTTGCTATATGATTAGAAAAGCCACACAAAGAGATTTTGAAGTTGAGGATATGATCCTTGCCCGTTATGAGGGATGGCAAAGATTGCCTGAACTCTATTTTTGCCTTTATGGTCCTCTGTCCTGCTCTTTAACCATAAAATCTCCTTTGTCATCGTAACACTTGTAAAGAAGAAGAAATGTTAGAGCTAAAATCCCTCAAGTGGCAACTAATCTAAAAACCCAAAGAAAATAACTGTAAAAAAAACAAAAAAAGGCAAACCATTTATGAACATAATAGGTTATAATGTAATAGAACTGCTGCAACATGCTGCATAAACCACAAGAGTAACTACAAATACACGCTTTAGTCAGGTAATAAGTAATTTTGATAAAGAAAATAATATTTTTATCTATTTTACCTTAGATCCTGTTACCAAAACCAGTTATTAAATTTAAATCATGCGTTCAGTTAAGTCAGGTATAGTGACTAATTAGCCAAACCACAATTTTTATTATATATATATATATATATATATATATATATATATATATATATATATATATATATATATATATATATATATGCTTTAAAACAGACTTTTCCTTACTTGAAAAAAACCCTATTTAATTTAACTTCAGCTTTATATGTCACTAAGAATAAAAGTACCTGATCCTGCGGGTCAGGGTTTGAGTGATTTGTAACAGCATGATATGAATAGTCTCCTCATTGTCTTTTTTGAGCTAATTTCAGAATTAACAAAAGACAAAAATGTAAAGATCTACTGTTGTGGCAAGTCAATGATAAAACACTTGTTAGAAAAAAGTAGGATAATTGGGGAATAGATTTTGCTTTCATAGAAAATACAGAATACAGGCCTCAAATAGAGAGATAAAGAGAAGTTTTTAGATGGCAGCAAACCCAACAGCTGTGCGAATCTCTACTTGCTACGGAGAAAATATCTGGATTTCATATTTAACCAACATATCAGTTCACATGTAGACCCAACTATTTTAAAGGAGTCATGCTCTGTTTGGCTTTCTTGTTAGAGATGGTGAATGGCAGCCAGGTCATATGAATGTAAGGCATGGTTTTAGGAATGTGTTGTAAAATGTCTTCCTGCTGTTAGTTATTGTGAAGGTCACGTTCTATTTACCTGTTAGAGACGTGAGGTGAAGCTTTCATTATGTCACAATGGGATCATGCTAATGCTTTGTTTTTTGTTCTAGTCATCTTCACAGTTTGTACAAAATGCCGCACATCAGCGTTTACCTGGCAATAAGTGGTGTACACTTATCACCCTAGTCTTTGCTTCTTTTCACCGGCTTCACGTCCGGTTTGACAATTTTATCACTTAGATTTGAAGATTTAATGGTTCACTTTTATCGTATTTAAATTAACTCTGCAAAACCCGCTCATTAGGAAGTGAACTCGGGTGTGCCAGTGAATTTTTAGAGATTTAACCTGGAATATGGAGGACACCTGTCCTTGTTTCTCAGTTTCCTCAACCACTTGTCTGCTCCAACCACATGTCTGCTATCAAAAGGCATCTACCCTCTGCTCTAATATGCTTGCATAGCAAATAACAATAGGTCAGCTACTGCTGTCAGCGTAGGTCAAGGTTCTGCTGAAACCTGGAGCTTTCCACATCTTTTAGAAGATATAGGCTCATCCAGCGCCGCCCCTCCTCCACCGATTGCTGAGCTCTTCTGCTCAGTTGCTCCCAAATATTCTCTTTGCCTACAATAACGATTTAGTGTGTTACTAAGTGTCACAGGTTACTTACAATAATGATTTTGGGTGTTTGAAAGTTTTAAATAGTCATATTTTGACAAAAAAAAAAGTACGACTAACCAACTATGTTACAATAATTATTTGTAAATACGGTATCTGTTATTACATGGTAGTTTCACTATATGATACAAAACTGTGATAACCTCACGCCGTGCTTGCTTTGTAATCTACATACTGTTTAAAAAAGGAGGGGGGAAAACGGTAGTATGGAAAATTATGTCAGCAAGCCATCTCAACTTACTCAATTTTCACTAGACTTGCAAAGCTTTGGATACTGGATAATGTTCAAAGGCCTTATAGGAATGAGTAGGAGTTCAGATGTATTTAAACAAACTACCTTATACAAATATAGTCATAAAAATGAAAATTAGAAATTCTTTTAGGAAGAAAGCCATGTCTTGTTGACAAATTATACACTAAGATGTTCCAAAATCATCATAAACTTGCTCACTGATGTGTGTGGCTTTAAGAGTCTTCTCCAGGCTCAACTTTTTCCTGTAAATACCCACTAAGAGAATATTTGTACCCTGAAAGAAGACACTTACACTGGAGATAAGGTGAGAAAGGTAGATATGTTAAACTATGTTTGGTCCAAGTGAAAATAACCCCAAAATGGATGATGTGCTGCTGTCCAGGTGCTATTTAATTTTAATGAACCTTTTTTCTCAGATAGACTCCCTGCTTGTTGGTTTAGCATCTAAGAGAAATCTTTTGCTAAACCCTCAGCCCATAGCAGTTAGAGAGGAAGATAAGACCACAAAAGCTACAGAAACTACTGAACTAAATAGGACAAATAAAGCGGATGCACCTGTGATGTTTATGAGCGGCGTTGTTTTGATCGACAGTCTGAGCGCAGTGGTCTCCATTAAGCTGCACATCTACCTGAGGGTCCCTCAGCATTGAGGATACCAAAAAGTGAAGCCTTCAAGGCCGCAAAGAATCGAGCCAAAGGATGGGGTGAAACAGAGGGCAAAACCCCTATACCTTTCTCTTTCTTTCTCTCTCTCTGATGTCTCACGTCTGTCTCAGAGCGTTGCTTTTCACATCCCTTTGTGCTGCGGTGGTGGCACAGTCCGGCCAATTCGCCTTTTATCTGAGCCGACGTCTCCGCTGTTTACAAAGAGAAGGTTTCCTGTGTGTGGCATGATGCTTCTGCATGTGTGAATGTCATTGTAGTCTGCAATTTCTAACACTCCCATTAACACACTTCCTTTATCTCGCTCTGCATCTCATATCCACACTCCAGGAAGAGCTTGTTGCCTATTCCCAAGGCCGGTCACACTGGCACAGGGCTGCTGGGTAAATAAATAAATAAATTAGTGGGTCTGCAGAAAGATAACTTCCTCTTACTTCACCTCTTATCGTTTTTGTCTGATAAACACCAAAAGACAGCATTCAAAAGCAAAAATACTGAATTTGGAATCAGCCTCGTCTAACCTCTTGTCTCCTCCGTTCGTCCAGCTCAGACTGGATGGCAGTTTGAAGAGCATATGGTGAGGTTGGGGAAATGTGAGAGCAACATCTGGGGGCACCGGGATAAAGTCTGCCATCGATCTCAGCTCAAGGTGCAGCTGAGACGAAATGGCTTTAGTTTAACCGTAGAGGAGGAATGGCGGGGCGAAGCAGAAAGCAGATGGAGGTTTGTAATTGATAATGGATCTAAAGCAGCTGCGTACATGTGGGGTGCTTTAATCCTGTCTGAACAGTTTGGGACTAGTTTTATTCTAAGGATTTTAAACTCGTAGAGTGGTGGGTTTGCAAGTGTACAAGGCAAACAAAACGTACAACTAAAACTCTTTGACGTAAAAACTGCTCTAAATTTAGAAAGACCCTTTTCACTAAGAAAGATTAAAGTTATATTAAAGACCAAAATCAAACCTGTTTTTTTTTTCATTTTGCAAAAGCATAATTAGCATTCAAAGCCCTTAAAATTAGATGTTATAAATATATATATGCATTCTAAACATAATGTTGTCCTTTTGGACATCCTTTTGATTATGTCTTCTTTAAAAAAAACTGAGCCGTAAACCCGATTTCTACATTAAAACGATAAATAGACCTCCTTTAGAAATGACTCAATGTTAAGTTTACATGTAGTGCTGATGTAGTCCTATGCACTCTAGGCCTACAATTCAAAATCAGAACCAAGATGACTATGATTGTTCTTTCTCCTAAACTTCACTTGATTCATTATGAATAGATTTGATCCTGTTTTCCCGTGGTATTGTGATAATAGAATCATAAAAAGACCCAGATATTCCCTCCATTTTCCAAATAAACAACATGCTATTTACCTAGTCCTGCTTTACTGGATTGAAACAACACACATTTCAATCTAAAGCATTCAAGCGATAAAGGCTGTTCTCTGACAAGACACTGTTTTGATATCACCAGAGATAAAACTCAGCTTGACGTCTTTAAAGAAAACCGTTAAACGTTTATCAGGAATTGTAATTTCGAACCAGGACGGCTACGGTTGTGTGGAAGCACCACTGTGGCCAAATTGCTTGTAACAGACAGAAAGTTTCCAGGACGGATTAAGAATGGATTTTTATTTAAATTTTTAAAAAGGCATGAATTTAAACAGCAAAGATAAAAATCCCAAAACTTCACTGACTTGTTTGTTGGTATGCTGATTTAAGCTCATTTAGCAAAGATGTTTTGTCATAATCACACAAAAATATTTGAACCCATCCCATTCCAATCTTGTTATTCTACTCAATATAGTAGAAAGTAAGTTTACTGCTGTCAAACCTTTATTGATTTGTACAAGAAGAACTCCTGCAATAAATAGATCAGGGATGGTTATTTAACCTGGGACAGCTAGGGTGGGAGCTTTGGCCTCCATATAAGGTGTGTCTATTCTAACGCTGATCTACATATCCAGGAGAAATTTTAAGCATGGCCATCTATGAACCATGAGCATTTGGAAACAACAGATGGAATAAATCTACTCTCTCCTCATTGAAGGTGTAAAACCGGTGTTTGATCACCACATTTGCAGTTAAAAAATACAAAACAGAAAATAAAAATGTGTTTTCTCTTAGAACCAAGCCACTCTTAGCAGTGGCAACCACATTCTGTGGGGAGATTTAGCCACGCCAGGTCAGAAAAAACCGGAACAAATCTGGGGTCTGATTGTTGCTCTTGGCAGCAGGTTGATGCATCTGTAGCTGCTGTCTATATGAATCCCCCAAAGTGCACAACTTAAATGTTGTTTTGCACCGAATGCACCTAGAGTTTCTAATATGTTGGCATCAAAAGTAAACCAGATGAACGTCATTCAGCAGACCGCTGACAGTATATTAGCAGCTAGTTACAGGTAACCTCAAGTGCTTCCATTCACAGGACTCAATATAGATGTCTGTGACAAAGGCAAACATATGCCAAACAAAAAAGTCCAGTCAGAAAAAAAAAATACAAGATTCATTATTCCTGCTGTGACAAATTTTAAGACTGTGACTAATTTTAAGACAGATTTTAAGATTCATGTATTTAAGACAAATTTAGATATTTTAAATTAATGTGTATCTTCATTTTTAGATACAGAAATGTAAGACTTTAGGGATGGACGGTTTCCAACGTGGGTTTTACCACTTGAGCTGTGAGCCCGAAATAAACGATGCTTTGTTTACTAATATATGTGTAAGAAAATGCTCTTCGTGTTTTCAGCAGTAATTTATCAGGATATATTTGTATTATGTTCTTTTGTTGTGTTGAAACATTTCAAGTTATAAATTTTTTTTTTTGATATTGCATGTTCAAAGTTACATTGCCTTGTCAACCCAACCCCACAAATTGACCAATAATATGTTAATTATGCTGTTCAGTATTCATAAAAATACTTGAGATTAGCCAAGACATATTCCTGCTTCTCACTACCTACCCCTTGGTCCTTCCCTGCGTCCATAAAGCCATCTTTTCAACTCGCCTGGGATTTGGGCTATTGTGTTGGGGGATTATGTTAGATGTTGTAGTGTTGGTACAATTTACCTGCAATACTTTGTGACTCTAGTATCTTAGGGTTTTACTTTCTGTCTGATAAAGTGTGCGCCCAGTATAATTTGAACATAAACTTCATTTAAAGAATAAGATTCAGCTTCACCATACTGCCTCCTAAGAAACAGATCATCTGCTTCAGTGCATTTACAACATATCCATCAAATAACCTTCAACAGACCAGTTGGGCCACCGATTGAAATATGTGTGGAATCGATTATAGTATTAATGAAAGGTAAAAACAACAATATAACATCATCTCATCAAACACTAGCGGCAGAGTCAAAGCAAAAGCTAAAACTTCTCAGAGGCACAAACTTGTCACTGAGTGTCACAGGTTACATACAAGACGTGCTAATCCAAGAGTGAAATCCAGTCGCAAATGAGTGGATTCTGGTATTAGGATGTCACTTTCACCAGAATCCAATGCTGCGGGTAAAAGGATGAAGCTGAATGCAGACGACTTTCAACAGGACTGAGAAGGAAGCCATTAATCAAAGCTGATGGAGGCACTGTATGGAAAGATGCCTCTCTGCAAGAGGCATTGTTTACATTCATAATTTGAAAGATGATAAACTTCGCGCTGTAACGCTGACAGAAGCTCTGAAACGGTTTAATGTTGAGTTTTATTTTGTAGGGTCAGTTACTCCAAAACCAAATCAAAATCAGCCTTAGTGATATCAGCTGTAAGTTATGCTCTCTCTTGCTCTTTTTCAACCTGAAACAACAGTAAACAAATGTTGCTGAAAATACAATTTCCTGGTTAAACACTCATGTTTCTCTTATTCTCAGTCTTCGTCCTTCTGTAACATCGTTTACGTTAAAGAGCATTGTTGTCCATGTGACCCAGTATCACTTACATAATTGCTAAGCTAATCTTTTAATAGACCTTTAATAATTCTCATCAAATTTTTCACAAACTCTTCTTTTTTTTTTTTTTGCTGAACAATTATACAACCTGAAGGTCCCTTTGGTTGACAGTGCCAGTTGTATCAATGTGTCTCATCAGCTGTGACTCCTCTCGCCTCTTTAACCTCCCCAACAGTGCTGTAAACTTTTAGGTCCATTCATTTAGAAGATGGTGCATCCTTCAGCTTCTCCTTGTCTTCCTTGAAATGAGCCTAATGAACTGGACTAATGATCAGCAGGCCTTTTTTCTTTCCACCCAATTGTCATGTAAGTTCTCAGGGGAATTAAATATTGTTGTAGCTCATACTATCCAAGTTTCTTCAAAGATAAGATTCTGACATCCGTGGGTTGGGATGAGACTGCTGTAGCAGTCTGCAATACGGCAGACCTGTTTAGCCTCTGATTGAAGACACTAGTGTGGAAAATATCTTTCTTTTTATTTTTCAGAAAATTTTTGAAATGTCAGAAAAAAGAAAATACAAATTAGGCATGTTTTCCCAAATAATTACACAGGCAACGCAAAACCTAAATTCACCAGATGCTGATTTTACACCAGACTCTAATGAACAAGTAGAATCAGGTTACCATTCTACCACTTTGTGCATTCAGTCTTTTTAAAAAGCCAAAAACCCGATTAAAGGAGCACAACAACCTTTAAATAAAATAAATTAAAAAAAACTCAATAGAAACAGGCCTACTGCAGCTTTGCATTATACCATAGACAACAGCTGCAAACCTAAAAGTAATATCTAATATATGCAAACATAGAATTGCACACAGACATACACATTTTTAGCTCTGGTAGTGTAAGCTAAGAAATCAACTAGAATGGGGATCTATCTGACTACTAGCTGGTAAAGTTTCATCACTCAGTGTGTGTTTCCTTACATTAATGTTAGGAAAACCACACAGATCACTTTGCTTCAACCAACCCTAACTAGTATTGTTCCACGACTACCAACACGCTATTTAGAGGGTCCAATATGATTGAAAAATAAAGGGCAATGCCTGGACAAGCTTATTGTTGAAACCCTAGTTTTTGAACTGTCGGTTAGGAAGCAGTGATGAAAAAAACGCTGGCAGGGTAATTAAAAATAAAATTAAGATTAACTGATAAAAACAAAGAGCTTCCCAGCTAAACTGTGAGCTGAAAATAGAGGGATTTTTTCTAAAAAAAAAAAAAAAAAGCACAGCTTAGCGAAGCAGAGCCAAGGGACGGTGCCTAAAGCTCTATCAGACGTGAAAAGAGATGCAGTCGACGGGATCGGCAAATCTGCCGGGGAGACGGGAATCTTATTTTGGAATTTCTAATCTAGACCCAGAAGTTTCAGTCGGGGGAATCAATCGAGGCACACGCATGGCTGCAAGCTGAATGAGAGGGGGAGATGAATGCACTGTGGAGGAGGCAAGAGAACTGAAGGGGAGAGGTGTGGAGTTGTTTATACACTCAAATGAGGCTGTTGGAGACCAGTTGGTTGGAAATTGGACATGATCAATTTCCCCACTTAGGTCAGGGTGGAGCTGTGTGTAAAACCGCACATGCTGTTAACAGGGAGCTGTGAATGTTTTATGTGTTTAAAAATTTAAGGAAACATGATCTCTGGTTGTCTTCTGCATCTTCACAGAATACCAAGGGGACTACTATGGACCGGGGAGTAACTACGACTTTTTCCCCCACGGCCCTCCATCCTCACAGGCTCAGTCTCCAGCTGACTCCCCTTACATCTTGGGCTCTGGGCCTGGAGCCATCGAGGGATCGGGCCACCACCCATCAGACGACCAAAGGTACACGGACATGATCTCTCACGCGGAATCCCCCAGTCCCGAACCGGGATTACCTAGCTCGCTTCAATCGGTCCCCGGGGATGCATATGGAGGAGGACCCAGTCCCCCTTTCTCCTTGGCCAGTAACTCCAGCTACAGCGCTCCGATGTCCCACCAGGGGCAGGAGATGGGGGAAACAGCCGCCTGGTGAAAAGACGAAAAAACTCCCCCCACAAAACCAGGGACCAACCATGGGCTGAATGTTTGCCCAGCTAATTCAGGAGATGTATCAACAACATTGTCAGAAGGCGAAAGTACAGCTGAAATTTCCACAGAGAACCTTTTTAAAGTCCAAAATGATTCTTAAAACCTGAAAACTGATGGAGAGAATTAAACACGAAACAGGAAATACATATTTTTGCTGCATGGTAGACGCTCCAGAGCATATCTTGGTTGGTCACTGGACTGAAAAAGAGATTTCATCCAGCAGAAACGCTTCTCTTTGTCCCCTTATCTTCTAATGCTCTAGGAACACATTAGTGAGAAACACCAAAGGGGACATGTCTAGTTTTCTTAATTTCACACCACATTTACAAAAAAAGAAAACGTTGCTCTAAAGCAATTTCAATTTTTTTTTAATCTCTACGTTGCTGCTCAACGACGGTTTCGGACCTCGATGTTCATGCTCAAATGCATCCGTGGCAGTCGAGGCAGTGTATGTTTAGTCTCATTTTAAACATTTATTTTCTATCATGTGTAAGACCAAATCAACAGCTGCCGCTTGACAGACACACGCTGACTTTCTCCCTCACACGTCCTGGCTTAGTCCCTTAATGCACAAAAAAGTGTTCTTGATCATAACTTGAAAGAAGGATGTCTACACCATTATTCAAAACACGAACACAATTATACAGACACTTGTACCCTCCTTCTTGCACACACACACACACACACCTCACACCCATCGAGGCGGCCCTGACAGTTCTGCTCTGCTCACTGCTACACCTGACCTTCCTTTTGTTACCCTCCCTTTTAAAAAAACATGTTTTAATGGAAATGATTTTCAAAAGAACATTGAATCCATAATGGAGAATGTCCTTCAGCAGCTGAGGTCTCCTTCCTCTAAAGGCAGAAAACAAAAGAAGGGGCAGACAACATCTGTGACATTTCGGGTGCCTCCTCCGAGGCGCCGGTTGCCATCTAGTGGTTGCCTTTTCAAAGCAAACAGGGCCTCATTTCTAGCCGATTGGACTTGTTCGCCAAAGGCAAAACCTCTTTTAATATCATTTTTTTTACCCTTTCCTCTTTGGTAATAGTTCACAACTAAGCATATCAGGGCTGCTTTTCTTTTAAGGAAATTAAACTCAATTTCAGCTCTTTCCTCCTTCAGCGCCGCCTTTGAGCTGGCTGTACCACTGTTTTCAGATCATTTGTGTTTTGCTTTGGACATTGTATAAGATCGAGAAAGAATGTGTCTTATCTCCTGAAACTCTTGGATACAAACGCGTGAGTGAGTCGGATGCTTGTGTGAGTGTCTGCTGGTTTAAAGGTGGGGTGGGTGGAAGGGGCAAGGCTGTATTATTTCTATGTAAATAGCACTGATAATAAAACTTCTCTTAAAATGTGGACGCCTGTTTTTGTTGAGTCCTTTGTTTTTAAAAGGAGCTCTCTTTTTTCCGCAGACATCATAATAAGATCAACTATAATTTGATGCTGAGAGTATAATCTACCTAATGTTTTGTCAGGCCATTAAGATCTTAAGAAGAAACAGGATAAGCTTGTAAAACGGAATGAAATGCCTTAAAGCTAACCACCCCATATTAGGCAAAGCGTTTTCAATTAACTCATCCCCATCAACTGTGGTGAATAAAGGCAAAGTAACAAGCTTGAATTTGGCACATTATCATAAAGCTTGGATGGGCTGCAGTGTTCATTCTTGCTAGAATAACATGAATCATGTGTTTAAAAAGAGGAGTATGGACTTGATCCAGATTGTGTAAGGTTGTATTGCTTAGAAGCTTCAATAAACTATAACTAAGTTTAAATTTATAAATCCGTATGATCATCCAGCCAGGGATCTATCAAAAGATTTCCTGAAGGTGGAGTCGCACCTATATTTTCTCTGGGAGGAATATTAGCTATTGAGTATAAAAATCCACATGAAGATGTACCACAAATAAATCACAAGTCTACCATTAATGAAAACCCCCACAACTGAGTGATCAGTTAATTTGTCTGCTGCTGACTCAATACAATTAAACAAAATAAAAACATATGGTTCATGTATATTCTAGGCAAGAGTAGCAATGAAGTGGTGGCAATTAAAGCTAGAATCCCAAAAAAAGTTCATTTATGGTACAAATTATTTAATCAATCTCCCTCTAAAAATATAGAAGAAAAAATGAGAAGAGCCACCTGGAAAATCCATCAGCCGGGGATATCACACCACGGCCAACAAGAGAGATAAAAGATTCTTTACATTTGGTCAAAAATACAGTATTTTTGGAACTCTTTTAATTCCAATAAAAATATTGAAAATGTGAAACTGACAATGTGATGGTTTGTGGTTTGTTTTTGGATGTTTCAGATGCTCCTCACCTGAGATTTTGGATCTAAATTAACGAAAAGTGTGCCCAAAAGGAAATAACTCTACATTTACACAAATTTAACTATGGCTTGGGTTCAGTTGCCTTACTAGTTGTTTAATTTACTGTTGTGCTTAAGCTGTAGGGTTTTTGTGAGCTAAATCTATTGGCTTGCCTGTAGTTTTATCCTGATATCTACTTGTAGTTCTAGAAGGAAAAAGAGAGTTTGTTTTCCAACTACCAGCATTTACATTGCTACAATTTCTTTTCCTTTCATCGATACAGAGGACATGGTTTTCTGGCCTGGGCAGAAAAATCATCTGTATCAAAGATGCCTACTAATGAGTGCCCTCATTTTTTTCTAGTGGTTCTGTTCATAAAATGGCCATAAAGTAGCTCAACTTCAGCAAATATGATGTTTACTTGCTAGCTTTAATATTAAAAACTATATATCAGGAACATGAACTGATACTTTTATGTATCCTTCACACATTACAGAGGAGAGAGTCAAATAAAATCGTGAGACATCCCTTTAACCATGACAACAGTGATGGAATTCCCAAACAGCACAGAGAAAAACCTAGTTTGACTCCGTACCAGTACCCCGGGCAGTCTAGACCGTTTCCAGATCGCTTGACCGCCTCCCCCTGTCTCCCTCCCCCTTTTTCCCCCTCACACCACCTCCCCCTTATCCCCTTATTCCCCTCTTTATCCCATCCTCTGGCTGCACGTCCAGCCCTCTCTCTGTGGGGCCAGGTGGGCAGACTGTGGCCCAGGTCTGCAGTAATTTTCCTCCTGACTGGTTTTAATGTAAAGGGTAATGTGAGAGGAGACAGGCGAGCACCGTTTGAGCGTATATATTCTCACACACACACACACACACACGCTGGATGTGTTACCCAGCATCCAGCAGTCCATTACCAAGAGGCTCTACATCCTCTTTATTTATTTCTTCTTTGCTCCTTCTGTTTACTCTCTGGAGTATTTTCCTCAATTCTGGGCTTTATCACTCCATCTCCTCGGCTGCGTATCTCCAGCAGAGCAAGGAGCACAAACACACGCAGACACAGAAATGGAACAAAATAAAAACAAAAACGTGTTCAGAACGTTCTCTTCAAAGATTCAAAACAATTCTTGCACACCGACAAAAAGACGCAAAAAAAATAAAAAATAAATTACCCCAAAAAACCCGACTTGTGCACCAGTAAACCTCCAGCACCTCTGGTAACCTTCACCTCCTTTTCACCCAGAAGCATCTGGTTATCACTTTCTCTCCCTCTGTCTCTCTCTCACACGCACGCGAGCTTGTACGCAAACAAGCTTGCGTGCACACAACCGTCCCATTAACATCAGTGCTTTCGTAATGGATGTGTTTGTGATGCTGCTGTGCTAGAAAGGAGAGACCTGGAGTAGCTGTTATAAATCACTCGCTTGTTCCCCCCTCCCCCTATCAGACACACACACACACACACACACACACACACACACACACACACACACACACACACACACACACACACACACACACACACACACAC
>JAVLVB010000549.1:331786-347805 GCA_032876305.1 Orestias chungarensis | reverse complement strand
ATATATATATATATATATTTATATATATAAATATATATATATATGTATATTTATAAACCCATCTTGGAGTATGTTAGTTGTTTTTCTTTGAAGCAGAAAAAGTGTAATATGTAGCTATGTATAAAAGAAAAGTATAAAATATACCATAAAAAAAAAAGTATGGTACGACTTTATAGTAGCTACACTTGGTCTGGCGTTCTGTTAGCTGAGACAGTTTCTTACAGGAGGACGTTGGCTGTTGGTGCTGCCACCAACGTTCTACAACTTTACTTTTGTGTCTTCTATCTCTTCAAACCTCCATTCCATTGCAGCAGACCCTCACTCCTACTGAGCCAGATTCTGCTGGAGGTTTCTTCCTGTTAAAGTGTTTCTCTTTCTTCTCCACTGTCGCTACATGCATGCTCAGTATGAGGGATTGCTGTAAAGTCAATGACAACACAAGCTATTGTTTCTGTCTGCTGATTCCAGAGGAGCGAATGCTGCAAATCAAAAAATGCTTTGATATCGTCTGGGTTTCCTGATCCTTGACTCTAAATATTAAGGAACTATGTGAAATGTGATCATTATGGGATTGATGTTACATAGGGCTACAATCATGATCCTAAATTTATCCTGCTCTTTCCTTTTCTTCGCCCAGTTTTAAGGTTGGAAGCCCAACTTCCTCTTGGTAAAACCAAAAAACCCAATTCTGTTGTAATAAACCAACCTAGGGCTGGATTACCCTTCATTTAGCGTGATAACACACATATCCCTTCCACTTTTAAAGCGTACAAAAGGAGGAGTCCTTGAAGTACAACGACAACATCACCACATTTTCAGGAAATAAAGATTTGAAAAAGGTTAGTCCAACAGATAGTGGCAATATTGTTATCTAGCAAATCAGGGTTCCACACCTTCTTTTGCTCAATTTAGATTATTTCAACATTAAGACAATTGAATATTTTAATTGGACATGTATTTTAGGTATTACACTTCTGTTATACGATTTTGCAAAAGCCCAAAGTCCTTGAAATATTTGGAATTCCTGACAAAAATGTTCACTAGATTAGTTGAAGGATTGTTCTGGAACGTTTTATTATACTTTCTATGTGAACAACTCAAACCATGATGGGCTTAATAAAAAAATCTATATTTGCATTTACATGTAAATCTAATTTTCAATGTTTTGCTGAAAATGTGTAATAATGATCTTTACAAAAAAAGAAGCTTATTTTCTTAGAGATTAATTGTGGGGTCATCCCTCCGTTTTCTAACATTTGAGGAAATTTTACTTTATGTCCTTGAATATTTATATACTGTATATGTTGCCACAAAGAAAGAAAAAAAAAGATGAAACAAAAGATTTCTGAAAAATATAAATAGATGAAAAAAAAAGGTTTGAGCATATATCTTCTTCCTTCCAGCAAAAAAAAGCTTGTTTTTAATCCTTGAATGAGTTACAGTACATTTGATGCACAGCAAAACTGCAAAAGCTTTCAAAAGGTAACCAAACTGCTAAAGTGAAGCCAGAAACTACAAAAGAGAGCAACAAAAACTTTCACAGCTATTTTAGACTGCAGGCTTAATTTGGCCACGGGAAATATTTCTTCCTGCGCACTTAAAAACTCATCATCCAGCCTTGGGGATGTTTTTTGGGGGAGGGAGAATTTTAATTATTTCATACTTTTCTGAAAGTTCTTTTTTTCCCTCACAAAACATAGCTGATTATTTTAATACCACAGGTCATTCTCTGAATACCAAAATATATTGAATCATATTTTCCTTTCTTCACAGAGGTCACCCTTTAAAGTCTATTAAAGCACGTCACGCTGACCCTGGAAATCCTCAAGGATTGTTCTAATAAGATTTGCTTTATCTTTTCTTTGCTTCATGAAAAATCACAGAGACTCTTTTTAAAACACTCCCTAAATATTATATATCACAAAATTCTAGAAATAGTTTTGCCGTTTCTTTGTTTCTTCTCTGACCATCGCACAGTACATGTGGTCTTTCCATTGGTTGTTTCTACAGAGTAAACCCACGAACAAAAATGAATTATAAAGTGTCCTTGCAAACCAACTTCTCAAACTACTGTTCTTATTTCAGTAAGAAGTAGATCAGCCGAAGAATCTTCAATTAGAGAAAAACTTATTTACAACAAGAAATGATGTAAATTATCTGGGAGTTCTGTCCTAAATAGTCATGATTTGTAATTCAATAGCAAAGTTGAGAATGTTATAAATGATGCTGTTACAAATGCACACATAAAATATGTGTTTATTAATCTGCAACATGTATGAGATGTCTTCAGAAATTATTTGAATGGTTCTTTAACTGCATTTTACAATTTAAATAACTTATCATACTTTCAGGTTTAAAGAAATAAAAGCTTTTGTAACAGAATTTGTTGTTATAAAGGCTCATAATATTGCTGCTAAATGTAGGTTTCTTATATTTCTGGAATCTTGAAAAATCCAAAACTTTAAATTAGAAGTGTTTTATTTTTCGACTTTATGTTCTTATTTAAATGCTGCATTTGTCATCTATACAGTTTTGCTGTTAAATTTGGGAATCCTACTGGCCTATTAATATAAGGCCTATTAATATAAGGATAATAATAGTCAAATTTCACAAAATGTCGCTTGTGCAACAGACGGATATATAATTTATTTATTTTTTTAGGTTGAGTATATTGTCTGTTCTCTGTATTTTATGCTTGTCTCAATACTTTCTACAACTCTCAGATCAATAAAATATAATTTATCTAATCTTTTATCATATAGGAAGGGACCAAATCCATAGTATAGATAAGTAAGATTGCTAGTAAGATTGAACGAAGTTGACTCAACTTTAAAAGTGATCCAGTAGTAGTACAAAAAACCATGCAAACAAATACATTAATAAACATAAGATTTTAGCAAAAGAAGGTACCATGGCCAAATACGCATTGGCTAAAAACCAAAGAATGCACGAGCCCTTGAAGCAGATGTGTTACAGGAGCAGATGACAACTACTCCGACAATCATGGAAGAACTGCGACCACAAGCTGCAAAGATTCCTCAACAATTGTGATGTGTGGTTCAGTGCCTCTCGATTCCTTTTTCTTAAGCATTCATTTTTGGCTCTTTGGTTATCAAATGTATTATTTACAGTATTTGTCTTCCTGAGGCAGAAAAGCATATAGTAAAGTAAAAATAGGAGGCTGAAATATGTAAGCAAGACGTGGAAATAAAAATAAAATAAATTCAAAATAAAAAAATTGTTATAATTATAAATATATTTATAATATAACCCTATTTATATTATAAATATATAACCTTAACCTTTCAGAAGTGCATTGGACCATGTTCATCATTTATACACTAGAGTCTACCCACCATCTGATGGATACTAGAGTATAGCACACCATGGCACAGAGCCCAGATCATCTCAAAATGGTTTATTCAATTTGAAAATGAGATAACCAATGGCCTTCTCAGTAATTAAATCTTTCTAGAAAACAATGGCTTTGAGATATTTTAACCGGAGATTCTCATCTTTAAAGCTGACATATCCGCAAAAAACAGTGAGAAGCTATCATGACAGTGTAAAGCAAAGTCTCAGCGTGATGTTTCTGACATCTGGATGAATCCCAAACAGAATCCACTCAGGTACTAGTGCTGTGGACCTTTAAAACTGACTTTCTCAAGAAAATTGCAAAAAAGGTTTCTAAACAGAAAAACCTCTTTCCAAAAATATGCAATCATGTTATCGCTTTCGTCAGTCTTTTGTCCATAAAAAATTTCCGCTAAGGTAATTTAACTGTAACAGTGAGTCAGTGTCATGTTTGTATTTCATGCATGTAATAATTGGTACGAACATAATTGTATAGCACGGTAAAAAAAAGGTTTATTTTGGGTGTGGCCTCCTTTGCAGGCCACATGTTGACATTTTCTGTTAAAAAAACAACAACAAAAAACTGAATATAAAACCATTTTAAAGAAGTGAAATGTCAGTTTGAATCTTTTCAGCCCGTTTCCTAGGTTGTCCACTGGGGGTAGCCGGTGCTCTCTCTCTGCTGGAGCTCCTTCCACTAGTGCACCTGCCCAGGTGCTTCCAGTTGACGCTTATGAGCAGGGCCAGTATAAGAGGAGCGGTGGATCAGCTCCTCCACGCCTGAGTGTTTGTTTACTCCCGGTTCTTCAAGTTCTCAGAGCCAACTCTCAAGCCTCTAGCAAAGCTTCTAGTGTTTTCATGTTCTCTAATTTTTGTGCAGTCTCTAGTTTTTCCCAGTCTCTTAGCTGTTTTTCCAGTTTGCCATTTTTCTAGAATTTCTGTGCATTTTTAGATGTTTTTATTTTTTTGTGATTTTTGTAGTTCAGATTTTCATTTGATATGCTACTTTCCGTTTTTTCTCTTTATGCCCCTGAACGCCTCCTGCGCTCATCTCAGGTTCCCATCATCTCCAGTGCTCACATCAACTCAAGTCTCACTCTGGTCAGTCACAACCATCTGGTCTCCCCGCTCCTCTTGGCTCAGCTCGTTCTGCCAGCTCCAGCACCTCTCCATCTGACGCGCACGCCCCCTGGACAACCTCCTCACTGGATTACAGCTGAAAGGACTAACCTCTCACTCCACCTGGGGTCGACCATCCGTCTACAAAGTCAGACCGTTTCGTTATTCCTCTCTCAACATCCGCATCAACTCACCCTCAGAGGTCTCCTTGTTCCTGCCGCTCACGAGTTGCCAGACGTTTCCCACCGTGCCAGCAATTTCCAGTTGCCCCTCCGTTCATTGCCGTGCCCACTGCCTACTGTTCCCGGATCATCAAATCATCACACTAAATAAACTGTTATTGTACTCGTGAGAGTCTTCTGTTTATGTGAGTCTGAAGCTTAAATATTATAACATAAAATATGACATTTCTTCTTGTTTTAGCTGTTTCCCTCTCCCAGCAGGTGTGCACAGGCAAAACCATCCCCTGGGGCTTTTGCACAATTGAGAAAGGATGGAGTGTGTTCATATTATAGTTTTGAACTTCTCCCAGGTTAGTTCTACCTTTGTTTAAGCAGCCAGTCATGCATTGCTGAGTGGTTGCCAATGTTTTTGATATGCACTTGGTCCTCAAATTAAAGAAACATCAGGAGGCGACAACCTGAGTTTGTTTTTTTATGACCGTTTTGGGTCCCACCTGCTCCAGGACCCCTCTACCACAGTTACAAGCATCTGACACTGACTTCTGCATGTGGTTGGATGACTAGGAAGAAGCTTTACCCTTAGTTGACACATCGTCAACCCAGGGTAATGCAGAACTCACTTCACAACTCAAGATGAGACTAGCGTTTCTGTAGTGTCTTGTTTATAGCAGGTATTCAAAAACCTTTTGTACTCTGAGTCAAAGTTTTTTTTTTTATATATATTGTAACGACGCCACAACGTGTCACGTTGAACAAAATGGGCTTTATTCCAAAAAATGAGCTGCTCTTTTCGGGAGCTGCAACTCACGCTACAAACAAGTCTGTGAACATTAGCCTAGCTTCCCCCCACAACTACATGGTAAAAACCCCACCCCTCTTCCAGTTCCCGCTAAACAAAAACAGCATAGACACACAACAGCAGACTGCACAAAACAATATGAGCAACCGTGAGAACGATACACATAACAACATGAACCCCAAAACAAAACCATAAACACAGTCATTACAATATATTAGCAGCATTTGATATCATAGCGGCATTTGATTACCTAGAACTCAAATACAGTTGTTTAAATTGATAATTCTGGAAGAAATTACTCCGAAATAATATCAATCTTTTCCCCTTGGATCTTCTGGCAGTTCCCTGGGTTTTCCCATTGCTCTGATTACTGATCGCCAGTAAGTCCTGTCATTAAATTATTTTTATGTAGTCAAAGATAAAATAAAGTCTGCAATCAATCATTAACCCTGGAGACACCTATGAGAAATATAAATCTAAATTGTGATCTGTATCTTTAATGGTGATAAATAATACAAACTTATTTTTTTTCCCAATTGTATGGATTTGTAAAATTCTTTAAAAAAAGAGATGGATTTGTTTGAAATATTTCACCTTAGAGGTGAAAAAAAAAGCATTGCAAGCTTTATAATAATAAGGACATATTTTATTTGCTAATGAGTGAGTACCAGTAAAAATAGAAATGGAAAGGCATCAGATTGTGACTTACACAGATCTGCTTTAAAATGTCAAAACAAGCATGTTTTAAAGATACAACTTTTACTTTTAGTTTTAGTTTGACAAATTACACAGAAACTGTCTTAAAACAGTGTTGCCACTGAGTGGCAGTGCCACTCACTACATGAATGCAGTTCTATTTTGGTAAAGGGCTGCATTGTGGGAACTAAGTATGAGTGCAGCAGCAAACCATAACCTATAAAATCATACCCAAACTTTGTACATTTATACAGTTTTTCACAAGAAAGTGATACGTTGTCATTGATATGCTTTATGATATTAAAAAAATGTAACTGAATAAAGAAGATCATTTTGCTGTGAAGAGGATCAGTATGTGAGTAATATTTGTGCGGATGTACTTTCCAGACAGCGGACAGTCCCACCTCTGTAGCAACAGCTCCAACCAACGACGGCAGCTTCTCTGACATGAACAATGCTTCAGTGTTAGGAGCCTTTGGGCTGAAAGCCTTTTGGAAAGTTATATGAGATAGGATGATGTAACGAACTTGCAGCAGAGTGTTGTTTTAGGGAGCCGAGTGAACAGGAATCATGACCACTGGTGAATGTAACTCACTTATTTGGGCGAGATGTGAAATTCATTCCAGAACTTACTTTCTTTTTTAGGGTCACCGAGTTCCATTAAGATCATTTTAAAGGAATTTGAAATACTGTTTTTTTTTTAAATCTTTGTATATATTGTACTGTGATGTTCTTCTGTTTCTGGTCAGACCGACTTACCTGGTAAAATAAAGCTCTCTTACTTTCTCTCGCCACATGTCATTAACATTCTTGGAGCCAAATCAACCAAACCCCATGACACAGATCAACCTGAAACTCTGATGATCACGTATCAACAAGTCACGGCTGTTTAAAGGCATTGAAAGAACATCATAATTGTCTTAGAGGAGGTTTAAATGTGGAAAAACTTGTGTGAATATACTGTTTTACATTTTTTTGTCACAGCTTTACACAGTTTTTTTTTTCCTAATAGAACAAATAATAGGCAACAGGAACAGGAACATTGTTTCATCCCAAAAATGCAATCGGTTAATGGTAGAGCTTAAAAAAACGGAACACCTTAACACACTTCACAATCTGGATCTAAATGACTCCAAGATGTAAAAATGAAATAAAATACACAAAACACACACACAAAAAAATCAGTAGTGTAAGATCTTATACATAGCCGCAATGCCAGAACACTTTATATGCGATGATACTTCTAAAATTCAAATAAAATAAAAAACCTACCACCTAAAAAGTAACTGCTGAGAATGATGCTGCCACCACCTTTTACCTGGTAGGTACTGTGTCCTTCTGGTTGTTCTCAGGGCCATGGATGTCGTCTTTATTTAAAATATATGAATTATCTGCAACCAAACCCCAAACAGGTAACTAGTCAGGTAACTAACTGAAGACTGACCAGAATATCCGTCAGAGCAGTAACACGTCATTCTCATTTCCATCATTGCTCCTTGTGTTTGTGTTGCCCACAGATAACGACTCGCTACTTTTCAGACTGGTGCCATCCAACTATGAAGACCCCACCCTTTAGAGCTGTTAGTCTACTATGATGCAAAACACCCAAACTGTGTAAAAGGGAGTTGAGCCTACTCAAGCCATCCTGCATGGTAGTAGTAAATTCAATTTTTCAAATTATACTCTTTTTCATTTAGTTCAATAGCATTTCTAAAGTTGTCAAAGATTTCCCCTCTTGCTACGTTGTAACATCTCTGTAAAGAATGCAAATGATCAAATGCAAGGAAAAATACATTAGCTGACTCTTATTATGACTTATCTGTATGGAAAATTACGTAGTAAGACTCAAGTCTTTCAACATAAGACTGGCTGGAGAAAGGGCAGTCTAATTCTTTTTGCTTAAGCTGAAAAATCAAACAAACTAGAGAGTAAAAGATATGAAGCTCCTTCTTTTCTCTTTACTGTATGTCTGAAATCTGGAAATATAAAGGACATTACTAAAGCTCAAGACTTTTCAGTTTTTTTTTGGAAGAATTCAATGTTACCAACATATTAACAACATTTAGAACTTTAAATAGTTGCAATATGTGTTTTTCTTAGATTAGCTTTAAAAACTGCAATTTTCAACAGATCTTTAGACTTTTGCTTGAATGTCAATTTATTGATTTCAAAAGACACAAGTTTGTGACTAATGTTTTACCCACAAATTTTGATGTTGTTCTCTTTGAATCCGTATTATCCATTCATTTTGCAAACGGCTTATTCGTGTGGGGTCGCAAGGGGGGTGGCCATCTCCAGCGGTCATTGGTTAAGAGCCTGGGTCCACCCTCGCTAGTCCATTGTAGGGCAACACAGACACAAAGTGGACAAACAACCACTCCAGAACATTGGGGGGAAAGTGGCTCTTGCTTTAAGGCAACAGTGTCATCAACTGTACCACTATGCAACCTTGAATTATTACTGGGCCACTGATTATGGATGTTTTAGCTACTTGTGTTGCTAAAAGTTAAAATGCCGTAAAAGCTCAGACATTTTCCTGCTGGCACATTGATGCTTGAATTTCACTGTGGTGCTCTATCTTACTCAATTGCTGGAGAAGTAAAGTTATATCAAAATGTTCTTATAATAAGAATCTCCTTTCTTTCTTTTTCTTGGAAGCTGTACAATTTAAACCTGATCAAGATCAACTAAAATCACAACTTCTTTTGTGTCTGGTAGGAAAGTGCAGTCAACATGACTAAACAGGTACTAGTAGACCGTTTGTCTCATTAACATCTCAACCAGAAGATCAGGTTTGAGACAACAAAAAAACCCTGTTGCTCAACTAAATCTTTACAGACTGACTGATTCTAAGAAACATAACAAACCTTTTCTAATCTAACACAATCTTGAACCTCTGTCAATGTAAAAAGAACATAAAAAAAAAGCAAACATGTTTGTCTAGTTTCACAGCTATACATAACTTAGAAGGCTTTACCTGTCAAACAGTGCGTGTGTGCTGCCAACAAGCGCTATTGTCCATCACTATCAAACAGGAAGCTAAGCAAAGCAGTCTGGGTAGTAACCTAATACCTCCGAGACGTGGTTTGTGAGGGACCACAAAGCACGGCCTAAAGCCCTTCCCTGCTCTCTTTTGCTTGCCTGCGCATAAACCTATGAGGGACTAAACTGTATAAGTTTCACTTTGAGTGTGAAAGAAACACATATTCCCACACAGTTCCTCTTAAATGAACCACAAAGTCTGCTCAGACAAGGAAAAGTCTGTCTATCTTTTTACCTACGCACAACCAAGCTCATTGCAGAAGGCAAGGAAGTTATGATTGTAAAATAAACTGTAACATGTGAAGCTGAGATCCATCCCAAAACGAGAACAACAAAGATACCAGTGTCATCAAAATAAAATAGATGTCAAATGTAGCAGTAGCACTTTCCAGTGTTTAAACATGGGGTAGAAGAAACAAGTCTGAGTAAGAGAATAAGAACGTCATACATTTTTGTGGGTTTACGATTGAAAAGCAAGATGTGCCTGCTTGCTAGCGCCCTGTCAGTGGAACTGAGGCCATACATGAGCTTTTTACAGGAAGACCAACCAGAAGTCTCTCCACCAGCGTTAGGAGAGACCTGTTCTGGAAAATAAGCCAACAAACTTGTTCTGTCATGTTTACAGGTTACAAAGCACAGAAGTCCATTTCAACAACATCAAACACACACAGACACAATAACAATTCTAAAGACCAACGTTTGGATCCCTTCGCAAACATTTCCAAAGCAATTCACGCGATGGGACCCAGTGGGACAGAGCGCTTAGAGTGCTTGCGGCCTATTTGAAGACTCGTACTGTCAGATAAGATAACATTTTTATTTATTTTTTTGTCCAACAACTGAACAATTTAGGTTTTCATAGCACGGTGTTGGCTGTACAAAAAAGCAAAACAAAAAAACAGAGAAGTTGAAATAAAGACAACAGATTAAAACCGGTACAGGATAGGAAAAAACAAACATAAAAACTAACTGGAAATAAAAGTACAACATAAACAACATCCATAAATATAGACACATCTATGGCTTTCAAAGTTACTTTTTGGCTTTAACAAAGTAGCTCAAACTCAAATTAGATGGAAAGCTTTTTGTAAACACCCTCAGAATCTGGTTTTGGATCTGGGCCATCCTGAAACATGAATATGTTTTTGTTTTAAACCATCCATTGCAGCCCAGGCTTTGTTTTTTGTCAACTCCAACAAGTTTTCTTCCAAGACTGTCCTGTATGATGTGAGTTATAATCAAAGGAGAAGGCTGAAGGAGACAGAAAGAGTGACAGCAGGGACAAACAACAGAGATCACAGGAGGGAAACAACAGGGTATAATACATTACCTGAACCAACTAAATGTGCTAAAACAATAAAGAACGGGATACACTAAACAGGATGAAAATGAGCAAACTAAGACAAACACAAAGAACAACGGATAACCTGCACGGGCCAAGACTTTGTAAAAACTGCAAATAGGACTTCTTATGGTTTTCTTTTAACAATGTCACTCTTGCGACTCTTCAAATAAAACCACATTCCTGCAGTGCAAAACTAATAGTTGTCCCGTAAACATATTCTCCCACCTGAGCTGTGGATCTCTTCATATTGTCCAGGGTACCATGGGTCTCTTGAACGCATCTCTGACCCTGTCTTGTCTTGGTAGGTTTACAGTTGTTCTGTACTGTATATAGTCTGGATGATGGATTGAACAGCCGTCTGTGAGATGTTTAAAGGGGAATCTTTTTATAGCCTAACACTGATTTATTTGAGCTGAGATTAGATTACACGCTGGTAAACTTTAGTTAGTTATCATTTGGCAACTGCTGAAAACATTTGATTGCCCTCAGAAAAGAGGGGGTTGAATACTTTTACGTTCTACTTTTGCATAATACTTATGGGCACGGCAATTTTCAGTTTCTTTAAAAAAATGTTTTCATGTTCTCTTTCCACTTGACTTGCATACACACATACAAACAATAATCTGTACATCAATGTAATCGTACATTCACATGCATATACCAATACTAATAATTTTGCCTTCCCATCAATTAGGCAGGACCTACTCAACTAATTCTGTTAAGGAGCGGCCATGTCAGGAACAAGGTTCTTCAAAGAAGAGGCACAGTTGGTCACAAGATTAGATTGTGATTTATTAAAGGACTATGTTGCAATTAAATCCCTTTTAAGGCATCGTAATAATTTTTTGCAATGCCCAACTGTGTAATTACTATGTTTACATGGCATGATTATAACTCAGTGACTGTCTGTGACTTATGTATCATCTCTCATTAGAGCCTCCACTGAGGACTGAATGTTAAAACATTGAGGAGTTTGAAGTTTGTACGTCAGGGGTTTCCAAACTGTTTCAAAATGAGTCAGTTGGAAACGCGAAAAAAAAAAAAGTTAAAAAAAGACGTTTTTCCATGTTTTATTTTACTTTCATGTCCATACCTTCAACACTTCATGTCTTGTTTATAGACATATAAACAAGAAAAATCTAAATGAGGGGGGAAAATATATAATTTTGTTTTGTTACAAACACGCATTGCGATGTTTTTGGATGAAATCATCAAACTTTAAGAACCAAAGAGATTAATTCACCATTGAAAACACAACAAATGTCATCCTCAAACCTCAGTTTACAGAGAGTTATCAGCTTTGCGACTGCACCTGTTTCTTCCTGAATGACTTCTTCAAGACCTCCACACCCATGACACCGGATGTTTGATCTGCTTCCCTTGCTGGAGTCCAAAAGGAACATGCTAATAGATTGTCTTTTATGGCAGTGCTATAACTCTAATCAATACCTTGTTTCTTTGAAGTGGGCCATATGCTATATGCTCATGCAATTAGATAATTTTTCTATTGATGACTGCCCTATATTAGGCACTCTGCTTTATTCTCTACATAGTTTTTGTGGGAGACGATCTAAGACTCTGAACAATCTAAAAAGATTACACACAGATGAATGGTTGAACATCTATCTCCCTTAATAGGTCACTATATGCTAAATGCCCTGTTTTATTGGCAAAGAAGATGGTAAAAAGTAGGAATACTGTGACCACTTATTAACTTTATTTTATTTTACAGCTTTTTCACACATTTGTACCATTTCTAGTTTAGCCATGGCTAAATTATCTATTCTTTGCTCTTCCTGATGCAGTTGAGGTTTCCTCAAACCTTTGCTCTGCATTTTACACATACTGGCGTTAAGTCATGATCTATGAAGGGTTTGAAATACGACACTCCAAATGAAACGGCCTTCAACTGCTATTTTGACAAGTACCAAAATACAGTTGAAATTAATTACGCTGTTAAATTACATTAGATAGAATCCCAAATACTTACAACATGAAAGAAAGAGAAGCTCTTGGTTCTCTAGCCTCTTCTAGCCATGTTGCAAGTTTAGTTTGTCTTTGCATATTTCATTTATGGTTCAAAAGTAATGTTTGAAAATTTTTTTTACTTATTCATTCAACCAGTCATTGTAAAAATTACTTTCAGTACAAAACCATTTGTAAAAAGTGAAACTCATATTTTGGAGAATCCTGTGTTTTTTTTTTAGTTCAGTTTCATTTCTCTTCTTGCGACATTTATACAAGCTACAGCTAACTTTTAAAACTTCTCTCACGTAAGAGGACTTTTTTTTCCTTGCCCACATCAAGCTTAACTGCTACTGGGTTCAAGATGACATGATAATCCCAATGACCAGAAATAAAGTTAAAATGTATATTTTCCAATTTTGTTGCCGCAGTTATATTTGTTCGTCTTATCCTGGGGCTAAATGGTCGTATCTGCCAAAACACACAGTGACACCGAGCTAAAATTGGAAGAGGGTGCCGTCTTACACAACATTTTTGATGTCAAGACATTTTTTTTATAGGTGTGCCCCCTTTTTCCAAGGGCACAGCTCTGTGATGTACGATGCGGCGAGCAAAGACGTTATTTTATGCTCTGGAAATATAGCCGTTGCCTTTTCAGTGATCAAACAACCAACAAACCCCATTGAGTATTGACTTAAATGTAGTTAAGTATACGTGTCCGAGGAAAACTGACACCCAACGAACCTTCTGGTGGATGCAGGTGTAACATTCTCAGGCCGGGTCATTTTACTCAGCTACTCTCACAGCAACTCAAAGATCATAAATTATTCATGGTTAGTTGTTTTTTTGTCCTTGTGTGAAGTGCTTATATAAGGTTGGAAATATAAAACATTGACTGCATTAACTGATGAACAGAAAGGCGACATGTTTTGCAAATCCAGATTTGCATGTGCTTTTCCTTTTGTCGCCACAATTAGCATTTAGGAAAATGTTCAATGTGCAACAATGTAGGAGAACGTTAAAGTAATGGTTCGACTTATATATATATATAGCTGAACGATTTAATAATAAATAGGGCTAGGGTTGGACATAATGGAAAAAACAACATAAACCATTTCTTCTGAACAAGATTTGATTAAAAAGGTTGCTTCTGATTGTCATTTGCTGCTTTGGCAATGAAACAACTTCGTTTTAGTTTCTTAAAGACTTTACAACCATGTTATTTTTTTTACAAATAACAACCGACTGGTTTTCAGAAATGAATGGCTTTACCGTATCGATTTAAATTGCCCAACATTTTGTGCAGTCTAAGCAATTTCCTGATGACATGTTTATACTGCCTACAGTGTTGGTGAAAAATATTAATGTTTAGTGTAGGGAAAATTGTGGAGGACCTTCAAACAATTCTTAACATAAATAAAAACATACGCATTAAATACAGTTGTATTTAACTCCCTTTTAATTTAATACCTTTCATTAACATAGTATCAAGTCAATAGCATTAATATCAGTATAATCCAGCTGTAATGTGAACAAATTTGGATGTCTACCTTATAGTTTTCAAAGAATCCACAGTCTGAAGTCGCAAGTTTTGACCGTTGTACACAATGACAGGTGGCGGGGGCAATAAAACAATTTCATTGTCAAAAGCTGCTTCTCCTTGAAGGGGTGTATGTGTAGCGAACCGTTCCCTATGTTCAGCAGCCTTTGGGCAATAGGCAGGCACACCTTAAACAGGTCAACATATGGTGGAACTGAGCAGCCCCCACAGTAAAATCCACAACTTGAATTAATGTCATGGAGGCTATTTTGCTACTATTTTCCAGAACTCAAGGAAATTAGTAAGAGAAAAGAGACTGTATCGGAATCAGCCTTCAGTCATGCGTCTTGACTTGAGTAAATTGCCTTTTATTTTTGCCAAACCTCTCACCACTAGTATGGTCATCATATATTTCCATTACAATCGTCCACATTTTAAAACCTATGATTTCCATGCTGGCAGCAGTATGGGTTTGCTGTGACAGTTTTTGCTTTCATATGTTGCATTTGTAGCCTATTATTTTCCTTTGAAATATTTTTGAGGAACTATTTTCATCTTCGGTTTTAAAGAGGAACTAGTCTTTACATTGTTTAAATAGCCTTCCTCTGAACTCAGGCTCTTCCTCCAACCACAATAAAACACAGCTAGAGAGACGCAATCAAACAGAGATAAAACAAAAATGTTATCACTGCATGGTAGACGATCAGGACTTTGTGTGACAGCCTCCTAAAATTTAATTAGGAGACTCTTAAATGGGTTTGACCTGTAACAAATAAACAGATTCCTAAAATCTGTATGCTTTATTAGGAAAAGGAAGAGATTGCCTATCGGGATATTCAAGCCACAAAGCAAAAGCATTGTCTGTCTTCAATTTACTTTTGTAGCTGCAAAACTTTCCCATGACACCTGAGATGCATTCTTTATAAATTAGTGTTTTTATTGTTTTATTGGGGTTTTATGTGTGACAGAAACATAACTGCAGAGTATTAAGAAGTATTTTAGAGCATCACACAGGCTTGTTCTATTTTGTGACTAATTGTAAAACACATGCAGGAGAATTGAATTTATCCCTACAATTGTTTCTTATATACCATTTCTAAATGCACAAAATCTTTACAGCATAAAAAATATTTATCTCATCTAGCTAATTCAGCTGTTCTTAAATGTAACCTTTTCTGTTTGTTTAGCCAAGTTATACTGGCTTTTCAATCAGTCAGTAATTAAAAGTTAAGGACTAACCACATTGAAAAAAAGGCCTACCTATGGGTAAATTCTTTCCAAAGAAACATAGAGATCGAGGCCAAAAATCCAAACCAGTCCATTGATAGTTTGTTTGGGCTCATTAGCAATAGAGTATTACTGGTAAAAGATTCCCATCTACTGTCAGGTTGAGTCATTCTGTGCTGTTTCCTAGGTGGCCACGGGGGTCGCTGTGGCGGGGCTCCAGGATGGAGTCCCGTGGTTCCCAGGTGTTTCGGGTTGGCACTGATGAGTAGAGCAGTATAAGAGGAGTGTGGATCCACTATTCGGGGCCTGAGTGTTGCCCTTGTATGGTAACGCTTGACCTCAGTGCCAGTTTGATTCCTAGTGCTCGTGTTTATCTGTCTCCCATGACAGCAGTATTTCCTAGTGCTTGTGATTATCTGTCTCCCATGACAGTAGTATTTCCTAGTGTGACTCTAACGACTGCTCTTGTTCCCAGCTCCTCCACGTCCGCTTCCTGTAACCATCCTTCCACCGCTAACCACTCCTTGTCCTCCTTCCCAGGTTCAATCAGTCAGTTCTCACCCTACTCCGAAGACATCCAGCCCCGCCTGACCACAGGTACACCCACTCCTCTTCACTCTGCTCGATCTGCCTTCCCCAGCATTCTCCATCAGCTGGCTCAGACCCCCGGACCACATCACCTGCTGGACTCAACCGGACATTCCCCTGGCGACACAAACCACCAACTTCCAAGTAAGACCGTTCTCTTCC
>JAVLVB010000549.1:292694-331686 GCA_032876305.1 Orestias chungarensis | reverse complement strand
ATCTCCGACTCACCGCTGGACCCAACCCCTACCTGTGTCACTCACTCCCTTCAATAAACTTCATAATCGTACCTTCTGAGTGTCTCTGCCTTTGTGGGTCAGAAGAACTAGAAACCCAACATGACATCTACTTTCTTTAAATGCATGTTGTGGATTAGTTTGGGTAAATCTGACTATTTTGGACAGACACGTTTATACAAATAGTTTTCAAAACCAAATGTACATCATTTACTTCTCTTCATCTAAAGAAAATATATCAGTTTCAATTAACTTACCGTGGGCAGTAGGAAAAGTTTATTTAAATTGCCTCCCTTTCATAATACCATTTTGGTCAGGATGTATTATCAGAGAAGTTACTTTATGTAATTTTCCTGCAAAGCATTTAAAGACTGTTTTAGGATCAACATCAGTGAGGAATATGGGGCTGATAGAAAAAGCAGGGTTTGGAGTAATGTTGCCAGACTTTACATTTGGGAAAAGGTCTGCAACTTTCCCCAGTTACTTGCGTCGTCGCGTGAAATGTTGGTGCCAGAATATTCCAGAATTAATTTTACCCTTCTGGGCCTGGTGAGTATTCGCTGTCAGACTGGAAAAACATGGTATGAAAACCAATTATAAACTCCATTATGTTAAATTGATCAGGCTTGAAATCTGGGCGCAGTGAAAGACTCGAGACATGAATCTTCAGAGACATATAAAACAATTACAAAGTCGCCTTCCATCACGTGAAGAACATTTCTAGGATTAAAGGACTGACGTCCTTACATTATCTAGAGAAGGTCATCCATACATGTATCTTAAGTGGGATTGATAACTGCAACAGTGTCTACACGGATCTGCCTAAAAAGTCAGTCAGATAGCTGCTGCTGACCCAGAACGCTGCTGCTCACTAAAACTAGAAAAATTGAGCACACAACACCAATTCTAAATTCCTTATATTGACTCTCTTTGGCTCAGAAAATAGATTTCTGCTAGTTGATGAAACACTGAAGGGCATCACGAGAACCGGAACTAAACATTGAGAAGCAACGTTAGGTTATCATGCTCCTCTAATTTGGAGCAAACTACCAGAAAACCGAAAATCAGCTGAAACGCTGAGTTGTTTAAAAGAAGGCTAAAAAGCCACTTGTTCAATGTTACATTTTACTAATCACATGAACATTGGTTACTAAAATTGAGTGCTGATTGTTCTTAATGATTCGATTTGATAAAAAAATGAAATGCTTGTGGGAAATGCTGACTGTTCTCGATGAGTTTAACGTCGAAATGTACTGCTACTTCATCATATTTTTCACATGTAAAACTCTACGAACGGCCCCTTTGCTGAAATGTTTCAGACAAATAAACTTGACTTGACCTGACAAATTACCTCGCTGCTTCAGCACACGACCGACTCCCTTAGTGTGACTGCCGCAGGCCAGACTTGTGGCATGCTGGAAATCTACCCGAGTCACATTTGTTTGATAAAGACTTCCAAAAGCACTTCCATATGGCTCTTGATTAAAAGAAAGGTACGACCGACTGAAAGGAGTGTTGACAGAAAGACGCAGACAAAAAGCATCTTAAAGAATAGGAGCAGTTGAACTGCATGAACAGGCTAGGGATGATAAGGCCACATTCCTGGATGGCTTTAAAAAGAACGAGTTTCACCTGATTTGCTTTTGGATAAAGGCACATAGTTCATGAAGCCAACACCTTTAAATCTAACGCATTTTAAAGTTCTCCCCCCTTCTGTTCATAATTAGTATGAACCTATATCAACTAACCAGGTTACCTCTATTTATATAAAGACAAAAAGAAAGATAATTTAGCTGTCTGCATTGAAACATAACAAAACAACCTAAACGAGAATTATTTATACTTTCTTGTAAAGATATGTGAAGCATAACATCAGCCAACGCTTAAACGTCTAAAAAATATACTAATTCGTCAGAAATGTCTTCTATGACAAGGTAGCATCTATAACAGTTCATTTTAAAACAAACTGGAGACGTTTTTTTCTATTTATACTTTAACGGTAGAAGTTAAACGGAATGACAATGAACTTTTAATAAATCAATCCCCGTTCCTCCACAGTATATGAACTAAAAGAAAAGACCTATGGTTCCTTGCAGCTCTGTAATAAAATGAAAAAAATAAAATAAAATAAAAAACACAGAAGGGATTTAAGGAACCTATGTCTGCTACAAAAAAACGTCTATAAAACTTGTGGTCTCTTGGGGCACAAAGTATCCATAGCAACTGTGTATTTTAGGGCATATTTTAACCAGGGATGCTAATATTTACAAGGGTCAATAATAAACAGGCCCCTTCGTGTTAACAGAAAAATGGACGCAATTGGAGAATTTAACAAACCATTCACTTTGAAAGGAAACTTTTCTGATTCTGATTCTGATTCTGATTCTTCTGGTTTGGTGCAGGAGAAGAGCCAATGTGGAAGATGTTAAAGTTTTTTTGGCCACTGTTTAAGCAGGCTTCTGTCATGGTGTAAAGAGGTGAACCCAAACGCACAGATGGAGATGGTAACTAATGAATCTGGGGATGTGGGATGACACCGGGATGGGATCAGGATGACAAGCGGAGCACCGAGGATTGGATAAGCGCAAGGTGGAGAGAGAGGCAGCAGACAAAAACTGGCTGGGAGTGAAAACAAACAAAAACTAAACTAAGAAGGAACTTACATGGAGGAGAGGACATGAGGGCAAGACGACAGAAGCAACATGAGGATGGGAGTACAATAGAGACTAAGACGAGCATAAACAAAGAATCCAGCGCTGAGTGATTGATTGAACGGGGCTTATATACTGGGAAACTGGGATGTTTTTGGCAGTAGATGAAACTGACATTGTCATCACAACATGTACCAATGTTATCTCCAGGTCAAGATATTGTAATACCGTGCAGCACCTAATAAGAGTTACTCCCAAATACAGACTAAACTAATTGTGATCATTATCTTCCACAAAGAGGAGCGATCAATGCAGTTTAGCCTCAAGTACAATTCAAGTCATCTGCTGAAAACTCCTGTGTTATTTTACATTCCAATATATATTGCAGGATTACACTATTAGTTTTTTTCCCCAATCTTTTGCTTTCCTTACCAAAACAATCAAATAGAAAAATGATATTAAACAAAAACTTTTAGAATGAAAACCATTAGGATTTTATCCTAACACATATGTTCTTTAAAATATGTATTCATAGAGAGAAAATGTAACAAACATTTTGTTTTGTTCCTTAAGGAAAATGTCCTTGGATCAGTTTTTTTCTCTCTTTGCCAAAGTATTACCTTCATATCTTGGGTCCCATCAACACTACTTCATGTCTTAATGGGTCACAAATGTGTATTTCTGATCCCAGTACTGTACATTAGCTAATTAGATTGGAATAATTATTTATTTATTAAATATAAATGACAGAAACACATAAGAACTGACTTAAGAGACTTTATTCTCACAATTATTATTGTGCATTCTATGTATTGAAAGCATCAGTAATCTATTGCTCTTCCATTATTGCTCTAAGTCAACATAGATTTAAAAAAAAAAGAAATAGTTAAAAGTCCACAGTCCCTTTGACTTAATAATAAACTTTACACTGATATTAATTGTAGTTACATTTTTCCCCTCTTTTATTAAACAACATATACCTGAGATTCCAACATTTCTGACCAAGCCCTTAAAAATCTTTCAACCAATAAGAAAGGATAGACAATTCCTTAATTGATGAAAAAGGAGATGATGTAGCAGAGTACTGTAGTATAAATACACACTGTAGTATGTATATGGGCATGCAGGCCTTTTCTGAACAAAAATAAAAAAGTCAACCTTAGCTTCATAGCTAACCTTTTGGACAAGTCAATGCAGTTCCTTTTTGAAATAACTTCTGTTTCTTCTTTAGTTTCTCCTCAAGGCACTGGATAAGAACTGGATCCACTTCGGGATCAAACTTATTAGCAAACCAGTGACCATAGTTGAGTAACCAACGCAGTTCGGCTGCACCAAAAATGCAAACACTGCGCACATGCTGTCCAGAGCACGGCGGGTAAAGGTTGTCCTCCAGGTAATGCCATTTCACCAGCCTTGTCTTGCTCATCAGGTCGGTGATATCAGGCTGAGATCTGGGCACTTCTCCAGGAACGCCAGGAAGTCGCACAAGTGTAGCCCAGAAGTGTTCATCCGGCGAGTAGGTGTCTTCTGACCAGGCCAAGAAATCCCTAACTATGGCTGATGAGTTCATGAACTGAACAAAGTCCCGTGACAACACAAAATAGGCGTTCCCAATAAACATCTCTATGCCATGCGGTGGTGGAGTTTTTGCCTGCTCTGTTTTCACTGGAAGTTTTTTATACTCGAAACTGGCATCCTGTAATTCATAGTGGTAAAGGTACCTCTGCTTCTTGAGGTCACTGGGTTGACTTGTCTCCAACATATTGGAGCCCTTTAATCCCCTCAGTTCAGACACTAGCTCAATATTGGACTTCAGCGGGAAATCCTGTCCACAAAGGTTGATGACATACTTCCACTTGACCTCCGATTTTAAAAGGTCAGACAAACAGTTGAGATCGGCCTTTAGTCGGCTAATACTTGCATAGTAAACGGACTCGCGTTTGCTGGAAATGAAAACGTTAGGCAGGCAACTGGCCAAACCCTCCATGGCAGTGATGAACGGTGCTGAAGATTTCTGATCATAGTGTATACAGTAGATATTATTAGGAGAGTACACTGCCATGATGAGTCTTTCCACCATCCATGCATTTTTATGTACAACCAAAGAGTATGCAATAGGAAAAACTTTCTCTTCCTCTGAAATACAAAAATCTTCATACTCTATGGCTTTCAAAAACGCAGAGCAGTTTCCCGTATATTTAATAAGACTTTCATCATTATCTTCCACTACATTTTGTCTTCTAAAGGTAAGGGATTTACCCACTTCCACCGGGTCCATGTCATAAATAGCTTCACAGTTAAAATTGTGCTTTAGGAATCGCTGACTGGTTGATTCTTGCAGAGCACCTGGAACTTCAGGGACGTAATTGTACTTGACGCTGACCAACAGAAAGATGATTAAGGCCAGCGCGGAGAGGAAGTTCTGAATGAACTTCTTTCTTAACTTCCGCAGGAAACGCTTCGCATTCATCCTGAGGGTAAAGCATAAAGATATATATAAAAATTTACTCATATGAGGAACAGAAACCAAAACTTTGTACTAAATTTGATTGAAAACAGAACACCCATCTAACACACATCAACACTGTTTGTATTTCGCAATTTTGTCATTAATGCTAGCAACATGTATTTAGTGAAGTTTAGACAGGACGACAGTATCCTATGCCATGCATCAGCCTTTCTTTTAGAAGAATGGATTCGGTTTCAATAACAAAACCTTTCTTCGTCTTTCTTTTGGTACTGCCGTAGACATTCTTAAATCTGTTTTTATATTTAGGAAGTTTGTGTCAGCCTGCAAAGACCTCAGCCTTTGTTTTGATAAAACCATGTTTCAAGCAATCTAAGATGACCAATTGTCAAGAGTCCACACATAAGTACCTAAAAGCTTCTCTTTTATTACTATCATTTTTTAAGTATAAAATTATGAGTATATTAAGGGGTGTAACAGCATCTAATTCTATTTCCTGTCAAGTGAAGTGGTTCTTGAACTTCACTGTTTTGAGAACTAATAACAGAAATGTGTGACCCAGACTTTGCTTATACAGAGTAGGGTATCACGGACAGCAGCCAAAGCTGAGAAGCCCAGACTCTTCTCTGTGCAGCTCTCTTTTCTGAAAAAAACCAACCCCATAGCCCTGTAACATTTCCTGTGCTGAGCAGTACTACAGACTATATGAAAAGATTGAGGTGTATTTTGTGAGAGATGAGATTAACTTCCTTTTCAAACCAGTGCTTTTCTCGGCACCATGACCACATGCAGACAATAATTAACCAGTACCGTTTTTTCTTGGTCTGAACAAAGGTCCCTATGCGTTTTCCATACATGCTTCAGATATTTCTGATGTTCGCTGTTGTAGATATGATTCTTTAATTCAGTAAGAAAAAATAATTCCTTCAAAATTCTGGTTCATCTGAGAGCTGTCTTCTCTCTCGAACTAATTGAGTCACTTTTGAATAAATGACTACGAACTGTGTTGTGCTACATCCTAAATAGATTTCATTAGCTTCAATGGCAAATCTAAAAGTATTCAAACACAAAGGTGAAAAAAGCCTTGTCTATACTTTACCAACAGAGCAGAGTGGATCCCAACACACCCAGCTCCTATGTGAGACTCCTTGTGCTGTAATGCATTACAAAACCCTAAATAACTCAAATTGAGCCATTGGGTAGGCCCAGCACTGACAAACACAAAAACAAAAATTGGCAGTTTTCATCAGGTACAGTATCTTCACCACTATATGTATGATTTTTGTGACTAGTTGCACTATAGAGAGCATTAGGGTCTGAGGAAGATTTCCTACACTAAAATAACTTGGTCAAGTTTAAAGTAAGGATTTAAAATAAAACGACGAAGCTTTATTTCTATACATTATTACAATCAATTAGGCTGAAATGATGTAAAACTAAGGTTGGGTTAATCATTGATGTTGTAATGACGGAGACCGAGGAGAGTATAGCATGTCTTTAGATAAAAATAACTCGAGTGAATTCATTAGTAGTTGTGTTTTTTTTCATTCGAATCGCATTTGTTATTGTGAAAAGAAAGAAAAAAACAGAAACTATTACAAATAATCTTTTTTTGTTTGCTCCTGACCAGATTTGATTTGTATTTCTGGTTTTATTTCTTATTTTATGTAGTGACTTTAGCTGGCATTTTCAAGTAAATGCAGATCATTTTCAAATACATTTGTTTTGTGTAGTTAATCTATGTGATTCAGAGCTGAGTGACTTTTATGTGGTGTTAGGAGTTCTGTTGGGGTTATGTTGTTGATCTAAGTTGTTGGAGAAAACGCTCGTTAAACTGCAATATAATTGTAGCTTTGATTGTCTTTTCCGTTTGATTGCACACTTTCAAGTGTATTAACTTGAGAGGGACTGTGAAATAGCATGAAAGCATCATGCTGACTATGTTTTCTTACATGAAAAAACTTGAGAAAGTTGCATTTAAATAGGATATATTTACGTTTGTTTTTTTTGCAGGTTATTATGTATGGGTTTTTTTTTCAGGTTATTATGTATGTTTTTTTTTTGCAGGTTAGTATGTACTACTGAATCAACCAAATGGCAAACCATAGTAATATTTTAAGTAAAGGGGCAAAATAGAAATGTTTATATTTTCCACAGTTCTATTAGACTACCTTGATGCATTGTCCCACATTGTCCCACACAAACATAGCCTTTGTCCCCCATCTTGGGAATTGGGATCTGGTCACCCTAGGTATGTGTGATGGTCTTTAGTTGGGATATTACTTGATAAAAGCCTGAATTCTACTCAACCAAAAAGACATTAAGGAGAACCTTCAGCCTTCAGTCTGTGACAATACTGTGGAGGCTCTGTCTTTGTTTGTCTCGCTGATCAGTTTTGCGCTCCCTGCCAGCTTTCCAGTTACACCTTCTGACATTCTTCTTTGCGCTCCCTTACTTTTTGTTTGCACTTCTGTCACAAACCTCAAGGGACGGCGGGTTTTCTAAGAAGTCTTTTCCCCTTTGACAGAGATTCCTTAAGGGAGATATCAGTGACCCTGAAGAAATTGCATTGCTATGTGGCCTCAAGGACTGGACAACTAATCTGAGATGTTTTATTTTTATTTATCGCCGCTTCTGTAATGCTGTAGTCTCACAGGGCACCCTTTCATAAACAGAAACGTAATAAATCTCCACACTTTGCCCCAAGTCTGACAGATTTATACCTTACTCCGACCAGATAAGTCCCTCCGCATTTCTCGTGTTGTAACTAAAGTTTCATGCTTTCACGTTCTGTTCAAATGAGCTTCCTAAAAAAAACAAACCCCCCCCCCCCCAACTCTGAGGCTTTTCAATTTTGTTGCTTCTTAGTTTTGTAGGATATTTTTCAGGGTTGATGGGTAACCCATGTAAACTTATACCAAATTGGAGACTGTGTGTAGTGCAGGTATTTGTGTGCAGTGAAACCAGCTTTAAAGCCTTTTAGGTCTGAGATGATTGTGGTGAAGCTCTAAACAAGGTTAAGTTGTTAAACAATATTCCAAGCTTGGAGCTACTAACAGAGCTTTGATTTGTCTGTCACAGGTAATTGAAAGAGTATGACACAAGTGAAAAGCTTCCCAGGCATGAAAACTAATCTGAAAGGTCCAAACAATCTTCATAAGTGAAGCAGCCAAGAGGCACACTGAAACTCAGGATTGAGAAAGTTCTTGACTAGACACTTATTAGTCTGACAAAATTAGTCTTAATAAGAAGCTACACAAAGGGGGTTCAAATCCAGCCCATGGCAAAAGACCACAGCTTCCAGTGTGGGTCCTTAGGCAAGACCCTTTGCGCTACTGCCTGCCTGGCGCCGCAAATGGCTGCTTCAGTGTAATTACACCAAAACAAATTCCTAGTATGTCCTGTATGTACCTGGCAAATAAAGTTGATTTAATCCTTAATCTTTAAAAGCCTTGAAGCTGGTGTGAGGTTGTCTCCTAATGGCTAGAAGCCAATAAAATAGATCCAGACTGGTTTAGAATAAACCAACCATTTCTTTTTAATCTCAAAGTCTGTTCGTCCAACCTGATGGAGCTTGAGCAATTTAACAAAGAATATGCTACAGGAAGATTTCAATTTTAGTTTGTTTAAAGCTCTGGAGAGACATAAAAGCTCTGCATTATTATCCTCACACTTACTTGTTGGTGCATCTCATAAAATCCCTGAAAACAAGAAAAACTAATTAAGGTTTTTGTTCAACAGCATCTGGAAAAGTACAACAGTGCTGTGCCTCAGGCTGGTTGCTTAAGAGTAGATTCTGTCGAATGGGAGATGTTTCAGTATAGAAATCACCTCATGGGTGTTATTTGCCACTTAGCCAGGACTTTACTGGACCATCAAACTCAACTGAAAACAGTGTAAATACATGTGTATGAGAGTGTATATAAATCTTACCAGTGACATTCACGACATTGTGTTGTATTTATCCATTAAAAATAATAATAAAAATACGCGAATACAAGCCCCACCTTACTTCTGTGTACCAGGCGCACCTTAAACCGCCCGATCAAGTCATCCTGGACGGTTTGGTTCACCGTTACTCGACCAGTTCCAGCGGTTTTGTTGCCTGAAGCTGTAAAAGTGAACCACCGGATCTGAGACCCCGAGCGCACACGAGTCCAGAGGAAACGCCAAAGCCCGGCATCCTTTCGTTGCGCGCCGCAAAAACTTTGGATCCGCGACCCAAACTTTATCCGGACTCGTGTCTCGCCAGACAGACAGAGAGAGAGAGAGAAAGAGCTATGATAACCGTGTGTGCACCATGCGTGGAGAGAAACTGGTTACTGTAACCCGAAAAAGAGGGAGGGACGAGCAAGAAGATGTTGCGCCTTCCTTCTCTGACTGGTGGAGAGGTCAAACGCGCCATCTGCGCTCAGAGAGAGAAGAGGGGAAAAATGCTGATCTACGGGTTCAATCAGAGAAAGAAAAAAAAAGTTAGAAGCGGGAAGGGACATAAACTATAAAAGGAGTTATGAGGTTTGGTAAAAAAAGAGAGAAAACCTGACTGGTGAAGGTAAAAAATGATCAGCAAATGAAGGCGCACACCGCCTCTCAATGGCTCCATTGTCTCTGTTCCAGGTAAAGCCATCCTGTCAGCTTGTGTGACAGAGGTGAAGGAGAAGGAGGAGGGGAGAGGAAACTGGAAACTTAAACACTGACTGGGAGGTATTTTATTATTGGGGAGCATCTACTCTGTCTCTGTCATTTAAACCAATATACAAAATTATGGAAAATCCAATTAAAAACTGTAATAATGACGTACCAACCCAGACATTTTAACAGTCTGCTAGAGGTTATGTTGTATAAATCTTAGTCTGGTTACACTTTTTCATTGTCACCAAGATTTCATCACCACTTACGCAGGTGCTGCTCAATAAATAAAAACAATGAATAATTGGTCATTCATCTGTGTAAAGCCTAGTATTTCTTAAGAATATTACTGCTTAATGAAAAGAAGAAAAAAAAACTCCCATTCTGACAAACACAATAAAAACAATTTCTGCTTAGAGAAATATTTCTGTAATGGGGATAGTATGAATTCCTTTATAATTAGACAAAGATGGCTCAGGTTACAGTTCGGGGCTTATGTTTGGACGAAAGCAAAGCAAATATAGCGATTATATTGGGTTAATAGGAGATGGAAGTGAGGAGTTGGCAGCAGTTTCTAAAGTTTTGAGTTTACATATACATATAAGTATACATGTATAAGTATATTGTTCACTCATAAGAAAAGAAACACACCACTTAAATAATGCACAAAGTGGTTGCAGGCAAACATTTCAGATTCAAGTTGCATTACAGAGGAAATAAATCGAAATGTGGTAAATAATGTGGGGCAAACTTAGTTGAAATAGGCTGTTGAAGTGAAAAGAAGCCATAATATAAAGCAGAAAACCGTAAATTTACCGTGATTATTTAGTTGTTGTTTTTTTAATCATTATTATTATTATTATTATTATTAATTTATTTCTTCTTTTCTATTTCTACCATGTTTATTTACTTGTTGGTTTTTTAATCGTTATTATTATTATTAATTAATTTATTTATTTCTTCTTTTCTATTTCTACCATGTTTATTTAGTTGTTGTTTTTTTAAATCATTATTATTATTATTATTATTAATTTATTTCTTCTTTTCTATTTCTACCATGTTTATTTAGTTGTTGTTTTTTTAAAATCATTATTATTATTATTATTATTAATTTATTTCTTCTTTTCTATTTCTACCATGTTTATTTACTTGTTGGTTTCTTAATCGTTATTATTATTATTTATTTATTTCTTCTTTTGTTTTTCTACCATGTTTATTTAGTTGTTGTTTTTTTAATTATTATAATTATTATTATTAATTTATTTCTTCTTTTCTATTTCTACCATGTTTATTTAGTTGTTGTTTTTTAAAATCATTATTATTATTATTATTATTATTATTAATTTATTTCTTCTTTTCTATTTCTACCATGTTTATTTAGTTGTTGTTTTTTAAAATCATTATTATTATTATTATTAATTTATTTCTTCTTTTCTATTTCTACCATGTTTATTTAGTTGTTGTTTTTTAAAATCATTATTATTATTATTATTATTAATTTATTTCTTCTTTTCTATTTCTACCATGTTTATTTAGTTGTTGTTTTTTTAATCATTAATAATATTATTATTATTATTTATTTATTTCTTTTCTATTTCTACCATGTTTATTTAGTTGTTGTTTTTTAAAATCATTATTATTATTATTATTATTATTAATTTATTTCTTCTTTTCTATTTCTACCATGTTTATTTAGTTGTTGTTTTTTTAATCATTAATAATATTATTATTATTATTTATTTATTTCTTTTCTATTTCTACCATGTTTATTTAGTTGTTGTTTTTTTAATCATCATCATTATTATTATTATTATTATTAACTTATTTCTTCTTTTCTATTTCTACCATGTTTATTTAGTTGTTGTTTTTTAAAATCATTATTATTATTAAATAATTTATGTATCTCTTCTTTTCTATTTCTACCATGTTTATTTGCGAGTCAAAACCAACAACTAGACTACGCACTTCCTGTCCTTAGGCCCCGCCCCGTTACGTCCCTGCAGGGACGACGCAATGACGTTAGGAGTTCCGCGTCGCCATGTTGGTTTTCCTTACGTCAGGTCACTAGCGGAGCTGACACAAATATGAAAAGAAACCTCTGACCACGGGGGGGGGGGGAACCTACAACTGACCATTTCAGGTTCGAGGAAGTTCTATAGATACCGAATATTGGGTTTAAAGACAGTTTTAGCGCTAGGGGATAAGCTTTCTCTTAGTTAGATAGTTCGGGTGTGTCAGTTAAGGTTGCTAATGCTAACAGTAGTGCTATTTAACAGAGCTAGTGCAAATGTTGTGTGTTGTCTTTCTTTTATTTTAATAAAGAAGCTTGTACACTAGAAGTTTCTTCCCCAGCGTCAGTCGGTTTGCTTTTGGCCTTTTATACATTTCAACCAACCCACCTCACTATGTTTTAGGTTTGTTGCTTTCGCCTTTCAGATGAAGCAGGGAACTTAAGTAAGCAGGCACCTTGAGACCACGATGCTGGCCCGGTTTTTTCGCCTCCACGGCCTGCTGGTCGCCTCCCACCCCTGGGAAGTGATAGTAGGGACCCTGGCCATCACCATCTGCCTCATGAACATGGGCACTTTATCGACGACTAGCCAGATGTGCAGCTGGAACAACTGTCCCAAGGTTAAAGAGGTAAGACTGGTGTGGATGAACCTCTTAGGAAGAAAGGAGGTTTTCCTTTCTGACGCCAATAAACCATCTCGTTTATCTTCCAGGAGGTTCCCAGCAGCGATATCATAGTTCTGACCATCACTCGCTGCATGGCCATTATTTATATCTACTTCCAGTTTAAGAAGCTCCTACAGCTGGGATCCAAATATATCCTGGGTGGGTATGATGGACGATTTTAGATCACGAGTAGCTGGTGCTGAAAGCTTGTTGGAGTCGCTTTGTTTCATGACTTCTGGTTTGTTAGCCTTTTGTAGCCTTTTGTCCATTTTTATTTTAGGGTTTAGTTGTTGCCATGTTTAAACTACCGTCCCCCTCTGGTTGCTATCCAGCATAAAGCATTTCTTAAAATTTCTATCATTTATGTTGTGTAATCGTGGGAACAAGATATTGTTGATAAAAGCTTCCAAGCTGCTGAGTAGGATCTGAATTGCTCTAATAATACACAAACTTCGAGAGGAGTTAAAACCCGAGGGTTCGGGGATGCAGAGCAGGACTAAAGAGCAGGGAGAGACCATGGAAATTCAAACTTTCTCTCCCATCCATCCCAAAGATTCATATTTCTAACTCCCATTGTAAGCAGTCATACAGCAACAATCTTCAGTCAGGGGTTTTTTCAGATGCGCTTTTTTAGACTGCTACCAGAAATCCTTCCTGCTTACGCCATCACAATACAACATGACTGGTTTACCATCCTTGATAATGAGTTTTGACAATATTTAGCCCCCCCCCACCGGGATAAATGAACTAGTATTGACTGGATTTAACAGACTGGCTGCTGCTTGTTACATACCTCAAGACATTCATGTCCACACTACACACAGTCTTGGTTTCCTGTATTTTACATGTGTTAACTTTCTGTTGTCATGTATGCTGCCATGTACAAATGCAACAATTGTTTTCAAAGAGCTGAACATCCAAATCTAATCTAATCTTGATCGCTTTCGCAGGAATCGCGGGATTGTTTACAGTGTTTTCCAGCTTCGTTTTTAGTACAGTGGTTATCCACTTCTTTGGGAAAGAGTTAACTGGTCTAAAGTAAGTGATTTTATTTGCTTTCTTCATGCTCATAACTCTGTAAATTGTCACACATTTTTAACAAACACACGTTTCAGTGAAATTACTTAGGATGTTTACCCAAAGATTTCCAAGTATGTTTAGGACAGCAGTACAGATTTGTTTTCATTGTGGCGCCGTCTGTCTGGTTCAACTAATAAAAAGTTGATTTTCATTCTATGATAGGATGAATATAATAGCTTATTTGTGCTTTAAAGAGCAGTTTATAAATCCGACATCCTGACCCTGGCCTGACCTTTGTCCTCTTTTTTTTTTTTTTTTCTCCCTGCAGTGAAGCTCTGCCATTCTTTCTCCTCCTCATTGATCTTTCCAAAGCCTGCACTTTGGCTAAATTTGCCCTCAGCTCCAACTCTCAGGTAGAGCTGCACATCTGTCGGTGTGTCTGAACGGCACCTTCACTCAGCTGTAACACTCCGTTCGTTTGATTCTGTGTAGGAGGAGGTGAGGGAGAACATATCCAAAGGCATGGCTATCCTCGGCCCCACTTTTACCCTTGATGCACTTGTTGAGTGTCTGGTTATAGGAGTTGGCTCCATGTCAGGTAAGAATGGCTGTAATGTAATATCAGTTTTGAAATATGCTAATAGGTAACAGATGTTAATCAGGCTGTTTTTCCAGGCGTTCCTCAGTTGGAGATCATGTGCTGTTTTGGCTGCATGTCTGTTCTGGCCAATTATTTTGTGTTCATGACATTCTTCCCAGCGTGTGTCTCTCTTGTACTGGAGGTAAGCTAGCACCAAAAGCATCCAGCACGATCCAGCTAGCGATGAATACGATTAATATGTGCATCTCTGGATTCTTCTGGTTCAAAGCTATCGAGAGAAAATCAGGAAGGCCGTCCCATCTGGCAGATGAGCCACTTGGCTAATGTTCTGGCTGAGGAAGAGGATAACAAGCCCAACCCTGTGACGCAAAGGGTCAAAATCATTATGGTGAGAAATGTTCTGCCTATTTTGAACCTTTCCTAACTGTGAAGGCTCTGTAGATCTACAATTTGCCTAAAGATGGTTTTGTCTTACTTTCTACAAATCAAGTGTGAACAAACCTGTAACTATGAATTTGTCTCACGTTGCATCCTTCAGTCTCTCGGTTTGGCCTTGGTTCACGCCCACACTCGCTTAGCAGCCGAGCATTCGGGTCACAATCGCACAGTGGAGGGACCCATAGCAGAGAGACTGGACTCTGCTGGTACCATGTGGCCTCAGAAGTTCTATAGGTAAACACGAAACGAACTACATACATATTTCTGATGAATTCCCATGAATTGCATCTTGTACACTCATACTTGCCGTTGTGGTATCTTCTCCCGGCAGTGTGGAACTGGAACATGTGATCACCCTCAGCCTGGCGCTGCTTCTCTCCGTCAAGTACGTCTTCTTCGAGCAGGCGGAAACGGAGTCCTCGCTGTCTCTCCGGAGTCCCATTAATAGCGCCTCTCTGAGCCAGAAGCCCCGGGCAGCGGACGACTGCTGCAGGAGGGACCAGCCAGCTCCCAAATCACGGAAAAGACCAACAGTGGCAACCAGTGTTGCTTCCACAGCACTCTCGGATAAACCGTTGACTGAGAATGATGCTAACTCTAAAGGTGGGTGAGACTAGTAAAATGGCTTTCAAGCAAACCTGATGTACTATTTTTAATGCTTGATTTCATTTTAAATAACGTTTAAGTTACATAACTTAGGTAGAGTTAAATCAATGCAACATTAAATGAAAGTTCTAAGTAGAAAAATATGACTTGTAGAAAATAAAAAACAATATAAGGAATAATTGTTGCTGTTGTTTATGGTTTTGAAAGGTTTTTACATGTGTAAATGTAATTCTTTTCATTTCTGAAGTATAGAGCTGAATCTATAGAACAACATCTAAGATAATTAAATCTCGGCAATTTAACTCTACTGTAGTTCTTGTACGTATTTACCATAACCATTCTTCCAGAGCAAGTACAAACTTGTTTTTTCGAGGCCACCATGTGGTTATATCTCCACAAAAAGTGTCACGTTGGTGTTTGCACCAAACTTAATCTGGTCTCTAATTATCTAGGCTGTTCTTTTTTCAGAAATATGCAACTTTTATAGATATTAAGCGTAAAATCTAATCTGAAGCTGGAGTTGTTTGAAACAAAATAAAAACATGCTATGGCCTTGATGCGGCTCAGATCCTTTTCAAGCCTGTTTGGGAAGAAAAGAGAAAAAAATGAGAAGATTGTTAACAATTTAGGTTGAGACTAAATCAGATCCTATACTGCAACCTGTGGCTAAACACGATAACGAATCCAGTAATGTTTGTAACTAGCTATAACTATACTTCATATATTTGCTGTTTTGTATTGAATGTTTGCATACAATTTCGACGACTGAATGACGCTAGAAGTAGCAGTGATTATGTCTCAGACTTGTTTGTCCTCAAATATCCGAAACCCACATGTGAATGTGTTTGACTTTTTGCAAATTTCTTAAGTTTTTCTCTATTTTTATATGTAAAGATGTAAATAGATTGGTAGCTAATGTGACATATGTGGCTCTAAACTGGTTTTATTTAGCAAGATTGATACATTTTTAGATTGTTTCTAATCAGTCAACATGTAAAATATTTCCCAACTAGTGTTTGCAGACTGCAGAAATGCGTATTTCACTAGATTTTACCCTCTTTTTTTTTTTAAGCTAAACTAACCCTCAGTGTTTGGTTTCTCTACGTTAGAAGTGAGGAAAGCTTGTTCAGTGGAAGTGGACGGCTGTGGTTCATTTTCCCAGGAGACAAGCAGCGTTCCTCCGAGCATCGGATCAGAACCCCGCTCACTGGAGCAATGCATGGCCATCCTCTCAGACCTCCAGGTGATCCTCCGGATTGCTTACATGTTATTTGATGAAGTGAAAGTAGTTTGTGGGATGCATTTTAGTGCTTTATTTGTTGTTTTTCTAGAGAGGTCCACAAATGCTGACGGATGCAGAGGTGATGAACTTAGTAAGAGCGTCCAAGATCCTGAGCTACAAACTTGAGTCAGTCCTGGAGACTCCAGAGAGGGGCGTGGGCATCAGGAGAGAGATGCTGTCACTCAAACTGCCTCTCAGATCCGCTTTGGCTTGTCTGCCATATAAAGGTTATGACTATTCCAAGGTATTTCAACAACTGGTAACCTGAGTTATCAAATCTACTTCCTGATTGTTCCTGTGTTTATATTTCAGCATAGAAAATGTTTCCCAGTTATCAGCTGCTGCTCTGTGCATCGTTTCCTGTCCTTGCTCTGTAGGTGATGGGCGCCTGCTGCGAGAACGTCATCGGCTACATGCCGGTGCCAGTGGGAGTGGCGGGCCCTCTACTGTTGGACAACCAGGAGTTTCACGTCCCCATGGCGACCACAGAAGGCTGCCTCGTCGCCAGCGCCAACAGAGGATGCAGGGCGATTTTTGTAAGCGAGAGCCCGGACGTGCTCCTCCCGCAGTTGCCGGTCGCGTTTTGCTGACAGCCTCCGTTCTTCCTGTTCAGCTGGGCGGGGGGTGCAGCAGCCGGATCCTGGCTGACAGCATGACGAGGGGTCCTGTGGTGCGGCTGCCCTCCGCGTGCCGGGCCGCAGAGGTCAAAATCTGGCTCGAGACCTCGGACGGATTCAGCGTGGTCAAAGAAGCCTTTGACGAGACCAGCAGGTCAGGAAAAAAAACACAAACACCATGAGGATTTTTCTGTCATCTCAGAGCGTACAGATCAGAATTAGTTGTTTGCACTTTGTAGGTTTGCTCGTCTGGAGAAGCTGCTGGTGTCTGTGGCTGGAAGAAACCTTTATATTCGCTTCCACTCTCAAACGGGGGATGCCATGGGTATGAACATGCTGTCTAAGGTACGACCCGACATTGTTCATAACTCTTGAATTTCTTTTCAACACTCACCTAAATGTGTTTCACATTATATACCAACTCAAACCAGTTCTGGATTGTGGAGTTAAATGAAGCGATTTTCTAGGAATGCGCCGGTACACCAATTTTACGAATTTCAACAGCTTAAAAAACGACCACACCTCTAACGTTACCTCTGTACTTCAGTTCAACACTCCTAAATCCTTACGCACTGTTACATGACACGTCTGCGTTTCCATTCCCTCTAGAAAACACTAATGGCAACAACATAGAAATAAATATCAGGGTATTAATAACAATATAAAGATAGCAATATCAATGCTGATATTTCATGCGTACCTAATTTTTTATTTTTGAGTCTGAAAAGTGTGGCTTCACATCTCTACCTAAAAGTTAATTTGTTTTTGTTTTTTGTGCATCTGCTTGGTGTCGAACCATCAACTCCCAAATCAGCAGTTTAACTTTCCCAACAAGTAACTCTGGCTTTTAAGTGCAAAATGATTGGCTCCATAAAAAAATACGGTTTCCTTCAGCGTGATGATGTCAAAAAATGCTTTACCGAGTTCTGTGTCCAGGGTGATAATAAAATAAACTGTGAAGGCATCTGTTGTGTTTCCTAATATGTCAAAGTATCGTAGATAAAGAGGGATCTGTGTGTGTGTGCTGCATATTTCAGGGGACAGAGCAAGCTCTGTGTCGACTGAAGCAGCACTTCCCAGACATGGAGGTTTTGTCGGTCAGTGGCAACTATTGCACTGACAAAAAATCTGCTGCTATTAACTGGATCCTGGGCAGGGGCAAGTCGGCTGTGTGCGAAGCCACCATCCCTGCCAAAGTGGTCAAGGAGGTAAAGACAGCTACAGTAAAAATTAAAAAAAATAGAGATTTAAGCACAGATGATCTGCAGTGGTGGCGACAGTTTAAACGAATAACAGGTTTTTGCACCGTAGGTGTTGAAGAGCAGCACAGCCGCTCTGGTGGATCTGAACGTCAACAAGAACCTGGTGGGCTCCGCCATGGCGGGCAGCATAGGGAGCTTCAACGCTCACGCTGCAAACATGGTGGCTGCCATCTACATCGCCTGTGGACAGGTAAGGAACTGCACATATTTTGGTGAAACACAAAAGCTGAAGACAACAGGAGCTGAAATGTACCAGCTGAACATCATGGAGGCTGAAATATCGCTGTTAATGTTTCCTTCCTACACTCTGTATAGTTTTAGAACTTAATCATTTCGATCGATTGATTGGATTTTCAGTTCTTTTCACCGAGCGCCCCTTAGATTTCAAAAGTTCAAAATGATCCCATTTTTCCTTTTTTCTCTCTCATCCGTCCCGTTTACGGGGGAACTTTACGTTTAAGCTGAAAAGTTAGGAATTCAGTTATTTACACTTGATTGTAGCAACACAACACAAGAAGCACATGGAGCCACGCCGTCCTCAGTTCCTGAGTGATCGCCGACGTTGCGTTTCAGGATCCGGCTCAGACTGTGGGGAGCTCCAACTGCATCACTCAGATGGAGGCTGCCGGTCCAAACGGCGAGGACCTGTACATCAGCTGCACCATGCCTTCCATAGAGCTGGGCACCGTGGGAGGAGGCACCAACCTGCCGCCGCAGCAGGCCTGTCTGCAGGTAGCATCACTTTTAGATGGACAGGTTTCACCTGTTCAATATTTTTCTCATCACATCCGTTCCCTCTTTGACTTCACATCTTCAGATGCTCGGTGTCACCGGGCCCAACAAGCCTGGAGAGAACGCCCGGCAGCTGGCCCGCGTGGTGTGTGCCGCCGTCCTTGCGGGGGAGCTTTCTCTGATGGCCGCTCTGGCTGCGGGACACCTCGTCAAGAGTCACATGACCCACAACAGGTGGGGTGCTCCTCTACTGCTTCTCGCAAGCTTATGCCTCCACTTTTCTGACGTCTCCCCTCTCTCCTCTCAGATCAAAAACCAATCTACCGGAGATGGCTCTTTCAAATTCAGAGACAAACTTCCCCAGACGTTGATGGAGCTCTAAACACAGACCGTGTCGGTTCGCTCTGTCTGCCAAGCTGACAGCAAAACTTATTTTTTATGTTTTCATCAAGAGTTGACCGTTACTAATGTGTGCCATTTATTTGCATCTGACAGTTTTTTTAATTTTGATCAATCAGCTAACTGAATCACTGAGACGCGTCTGAACTGGCGAGATCACATGATATCGACTCCAGTTGCCTGTCGAGTTGAACGGCTGCGTTGCTGCTGTGTGTTCTGCATTTGCCAAAAACTTGTCGTCTCGGTTCTCATTCAGATCCACTAACCTGTTAACGGTGGCTGTCTGTTTAGAGATGAGACTCCAAACGGTATTTATTTATTTTAAGCGTTTTTTTTTTCATAGATTTGTCGAGTTGGTGAATGTTGAAGAATGGCTCACTGGTCTCTGGGATTATAAGTCATACAGATTCTTGTATCGTCAGCCTCAGAAGTGGCCTTATGTATTACAAGTGGAGCTGCAGATAGAATATTCAATTTGAGAAATGTATAACACTTGTAACCTTATTTAAAAAAACATAAAACAAAACTACTTTTCTACTTTGTGATCTCATTTTATTTATGGTCCAGACTGTTTAAACATCTCTAGGATGTGCGGCCATAGTTCAGGTATGGTTCAACATTCAGAGATGCCAATCGGCTGCTAGCATTAGTAGAACAATCTCACATTGTTGCCATGGTTATGCATCCAAAACGGTCCCGAAACAAAACAAAAAAAATCATACATCTTTCAAGCTCCACATTTTCTATAACCTGTGGGAACGATTGTCATACCATTGAACGACTCAACCAATTAAATGAAAGTCTTAAAAATCAAAACTATAACGTATATTAATATCTCATTTGTGTTTGCTTATATATAAATTAACATTGATGTGCGTTTGAGTCATCTGAATCAAATTATTTCTTAGGACGATTTTTCCCTTGTTAAATCTCAAAACAACCCATTTTCTTACTGCGAAATTAATTTTAAATAAGGATCATGTTCTCTGAGGATAACTAAACTCTCCACTTCAGTGTTTTTTTTTTTTAATTACCAATAATTGTATACATAATCTGCATATTTCTGTTCAGAACTACAATTAGGAGATTAGAAAGTACAAACTCCAGCAAAAAAAAAAAAAAAGATCTAAAGAAGAAATGAAAGAGCTCCAGTTATGTATAAAGTATGTACGTTTTTTTTATTTCAATTTCAAAAGGACAGGAGAGACGTCACGGTACATTTACAGGTCCTTCCCAAAGCGTTAGTATGAACAACTTTACCAAACGTACATTCAGTTTGAGCAAGAAAAAACAAAACGACTAAAAACAAAGTCAAGCGTGGCGCTTTTCCAGCAAGCAGCATGGCCGAGTGAACTTCTCAATGGGGTCTTTTAGCAGGAACGACTGGATTCAAAAGCTTGAGAAGAAACGGCCAACGAAGCCCTAAAAACTTTAGAAAAGGTGGAACTGAAAATGTAATGGAAGCACAACTAAAATAAAAAGGTGATGGGTAGAATCTTTGATGAAAAAACCTAAATCTTTCAGCCTGTTAATCTGCTTCTACATTTCATTCTTCCGCGTGATGAAGAAGAATAAAAATAACTGCAGTCGAAATTGCTAATTTCTTTTGAAAAGTTAACCTTTTCCGAAAGAATTTGCTTGTGACGTCGCGGGTGCAGATCTGAGAAACACCAGCGTAATCCTAGAACTTGGAAAGATGCATCTGTGAGAAACACGACGAACTCCTCCTCGCTGGGTTCATTTGTTCGCTAAAAATACTGCAAAGATCGTCATTTAGTCTGATTATAAAACAAAACACAACCAGGAGGCACTTCACTAATCGGACCGCCGTCTACGTTTGCACGGGCTCGAAAGTCGAGGCTTTCTGAACCCGTCGGCGGAAAACTTTACATCCTAAATATACGCGAACGAGCGGGTAAACTGCACAGTATGCAAACTAAACGTGCCGAACGTCTGGTAATCTGTGGTTACTCCATCAAGCACCGGTCAGGCCGCGTGTTTTCATGAGAGAAAGTGTAGCTCGGATCATTGGGCTCGTGTGTAACAGAACGCCCTCCGGAGATTACCCCAACCATCTGTAATGATCTCATCCCTGCAGACGAAGAGCAGCCTTAAAGGCTTAAAGTAAAAATAGGAAATTAATATCCACACAGAAATAGTGACTTTGGAAAAGCTAAGACGTTATTTAATTAACTTTTTTACTTTTATTTTGACATTTAAATAGATCCGTCCTAAAGAAAAAGTAGAAGACATATGAAGGTAGCAGCTGCAAACGCCTCCACCTTCTTCTGTTTGGCTATTCCAACAGTGGATTATCTTTTCACGGTTGAATGATAAATGTTTCAGAAACTTTAACATCGTCTTTTTCTTATGACAAAAACCTTCCGGTGATTGTTTTCTTTGTTTTTTTTCCAGAAGTTCAGAAGGCCTCCAGGTGCAAGTTCTTCATCTTGAACGGAAGTGCCTCGTTTTTTGTTTTTAGCAAGAAACTGGGACAGAACATGGAAAAAATAAAAAATAAAAATAACTAAAGTTTATTGGAGGGTTTCCACTTTGCAAACCTCTAAAGCGTCCTTTGCATTTGTGGCCTCCTGAGTAGGTCCTAAACAGAAACAGACAGACAGAAAAAACACCTGTCATTGTTGTCATTCTTTGACAGTAATTTAAACATTTTTGACGGAGCAAAAACAAGCCATCTTTACCTGGGAGGCTCAGAATAAAATGGGTTTGCCGGCGGTTTTTTCTTGAACGTAGGAGGTGAAGCGCTTGAGGAACTTGGGGTACTCCCTCTTAGCTACGGCCCTGAGCACGGAGGCAGGAGCCCACCCGCCTGGGTTCACTGCACACAGACGAACGCAGGTAAACATTCAATTCTACCTAATCAGAGTCAAACATTATGCCACAGATTTTACTCATTCGAAATTGGAGTTGGGTCGTTTAGACTGCCATAAAAAAAAAAGCTGCTAAAAAATAAATAAAGGGAGGGGTCGGGTTGCCCTGTAGTGTAAACGACAAATTTTTTATTCTGTTAGCATCATGACTTTAATGTGAATTGAATAAAAACACCAATTACTGAAACTGATTATTTTCTGAAAGTCTAAATCAGGTAATTAGTTTAAAAATGTTACCTTTATTTGGAAACAAAGCAATTTGTTTCCATTATTGAGCTGAACAAGAACTAAAAATATATTTGAAATGATCACACACAAAGTATTAGCAGAGAAGAAAAAGCAATAGTATTAAAAGGTATTAAAACATCATACCGAAACACAGTGGTGGCCAACTAATACTGTGCCTGAATCTCTTTTGGAATATAGTCTAAAAATGTAATAATGTGTATATATAATAGATGTGCCAATATTGTATGTATCCCATTATTAAAAAGTTAAATGTAAAATTTCTAAAGTTAAAAATGGTCAAATCTTGTTTATCAGTATAGAAATTATTGTTAGCATTTCTCTTCTTCCATCATCACCTGCTGTGAAATTATTTGCCACTGTCTTGCTAACAGACCAGCATCACACAGTTAAATCAATCTTTATTTCAGCTAACTCTACGTTGTAATTTTATCAAAATTCATTGCCTTGTGGCCTCGAAGGCCTCCCGTGTAAATGCAATCCTGTTAGAATTACCATTAGCAACGTAGGTGATTTTACACAGGATGTTGTCCCTGCTGATCTCTTTGTCTCCCTCTGGTGGGCTGACCAGAGTCTGACAGATCATAGCAATGTTGATTTTGGCACGCACACATTTGCTGCTGGGCTGAACAAGGGAACGAAACGGAGTGTTACAGGGGGAACTCAACGGCTCGAAGTATGAGAGACACGCGAGGGCAGCTGATCTCTCACCTGAGCGTCATCGTGATCCACTGAGAAGTTACAGACCAGCCAGGTGTCGGGGTCGCTCTCATGGTTGGCCAAGATCTTCCTCATGGCGGAGAGGTAGAGCACGTCCCTCTGAGAAGCGGGCCACACTCGCTGCAACACAGGTTACTTCAGGTTGCTTCAAGTCGTCATAACCTGCTGCATTTCGGCCTCTGGCTCTCTTACCTTGTGTGTTTGGTAGATTATCGCTGCGGTGTTTGACAGTCTCTCCACGACGTTGAAGTTTTCAATAGTCGCTGCAGAAACAAAGATAGAAAGCGATGTTTTTCCAAACGATTTCGGGAGCATGAACATGGGGCTCAGCTACTGTGCAAACGCCTACTTTCCCAGTCGTTGCGGTACGCTGTGTCCCAAAAATAGTGGCAGACTTCATGGCCTGTGACCCCCTTCACCGAGTGCGTGGCCTTCAGAGGATCCAACACAATCCCGTTTTCCTCCACCTCTCTCCGGTAAACCTAGAGACACATTGCAAAAAAAACAACAACAACACGGTATGTAAATTTTGATTCAATATATAGTTTCTTATATTCGGGCCTTTGTGACGTGAACTTAGATTCACCTTCATCTCTCCCTCCTCTACAACCAGCTGCCAGTTGGCATCACCACCGACATCCTGCAGCGAGTATGTCACGTGATTCTGAACCATCTCCTCCACCTACGACGAGAGGGGAGAGAATCAATTATTGAGATGCGACCAGAGTTACGAATGCTGAACAAACAGAAACGACAAGTGATAGCCATAGAAACATGAGAGCTAACACTCGTTTGTCCATTTAATCATCTGAAGCGGACTCAATATATCGCCATCAAAATATTTGGTGAGAGGGGTAACTAAGGGTAAGTTCACACAGCTCAGATCAGTTAGTTTTTTTTGACCGTCTTCCAACGATACGCTCGACGGATGCTGACGTCTGTTGTTACTTCCATGAACACTGCACCGCTGCGTCGGGACTCAAAAAGTCTGATTTCATCATAAAATCAGAGCTGAACATAAAGACCTGCTGTGTGAACATAGCCTAAGACTTCGGCAGTGGACTTTTAAACCGTGATGCAACAGTGGAAGATTGGAAACTGATCAAGTAGATGCGGGAAACAGGATTAAAAAGGAGGATGGGGATGGAAAAACGACAAAAATAGCTTGTCCTACAACCTTATCGGAAAATCTGTGTGTGCCAGAGGTGGAGTAGATGTCTTCGGGGGGAGGAGGGGTGGATCGCTCGGTCCTCGTCTTCTCTGCCTGAGACTGCGACCGAACAAGCAGGTTTAGTTATAATGGTGATTTTAAAAAAAACATTAAAAAAACATGAGCAATAGGACTTGAAGTAGTTTCATTCACTTGTTCTTCGATTTTATCCTGTCTGTCGAGAGCAGCTTCCACTGCATCAAAAAACTCGTCCTCGTTGATTAGACTATTCGGACCTTCCTACAGAAAGGAGACGAATGTGAATTACCTCAGACAATCCCTTGTTTCTACTACATATTGGAGAGAGAGATTATTATTTTACCTCATAATCTGGACCTCCAAAGTGAGACTTTTTCATTAAGTCATTGAGGGCGGATTTATGACCGTCCTCTATTCTTCTTCTCTTTTCCATTTCCTGCACATACACAGAAATTACACTACAGTTTCAGCGAAGGAGTTTGGGAAGCAATTTCTTCAAGTTGGGTAAAAGCAATTCCGACCTTGTCTAGCCTCTTCTGCCAGCTGTCCTCCCTCTTTACCATCAGGTCGATACAGTGGGAAAGAGTGGCTAAGATCCCAACTGTGGTGGCCTTGAAGGTGATGGCCTCTCCCTTAAAGTCTATTCCATTGATTCCTTTTGGATTCAAGGACTGGAACACTAAGGGAAGAGCACAGAAGAGACATTAAACACTGAGGATGATGAACACAAAATCAGTAGTATCACTGCAAAGTGTGGTCGAGTTTTTAAGTGGACGCTTTTGTGAGGTACATACAACAACTGTTTCCTGCGATAAATACCAAATAAGGCAATTTCAAAGAGGCAGTTTATGACCTTCTAAAAAAATTTTCTTGTAAAAGGTTATAAACAGGCAGGGTTACACAATAGATCATTATCGCAACATCACTGAGCCCTGAGTTTAATATTTGTTTGCCAATATGCAGCCAAACGTTAAACAGAGTCTGCACATATTAGACCTTCAGGAAAGAAGAAAACAAGTGTTTGGCCCCGGAGATAACTGAAGTGTTACTGTCTTGTTTCAGTGTGAAACAACACGTGGTCACAGTCAGCATACCTGCCTAACACGCTTTACTATCAGACATTTACTCTGGCCAGAACTTATTCAGTGGTGAAACAGGAAGAACATTTTTGGCACAATACGAAGTCCATGTGTATGAAATAACCTTTGTTTTGTGCTCATCTGCCAAATGCAAATGTGTTGATGGCGGAAAATGTCCAAATAATTTTTTTTTTTAGAAGATCAGTGGTTTTAGAAGGATAGAACTCAAGTTCTTAGACTTAACTTAGGGCTCCAGGATCGAATAATCTAGATTTAAACTAAATGAAGGTTTCAAGCACTGTAGGTTACAGTATTATCTTTTATAGGGGATTTCAGTCCCAACTCATTTTAAGAGATTATGGGGAATTCACAAGGGGACACCATGCTAACCATGGGACTAAGTTGCACTAAAAATTAAACTTTAAAAAACAACAACTCATCACTACTGAGCAAACCAGATGAGATATATATAACTATACCTTCACACATTAAAAATGTTTAGAGGTTTTGCACTGAGATTGAAACAAAATTAACTTAAACAAATTGACAAAAAAAATAATTATGAAATAGTTTTGAAGAGGAAGTGAGCATTACTTACATTTTTCTTTGCTCCCATTGTTGTTGTGTAGAAACTCCCCATCTGTGCGGGTGTTCGGAAAATCGTCTTCATCGTCCTCCACAACTGAAGCAAGAAACAAGGAATAATCATCGAGGAGGAGGGTGGTTACGAACCCCCAACAGGTAATCTGCAGCACAAAAGTCTTTTCTTGTACGAGTCTCCTGAAGGTCAGGGTTTCTAGACAGGTTCACACCTAGTGCTCCCAAATCACAAGTGACTGGACAGCTCACACCATCAACATGCTGACAGCTCCCTGCCGCCCCAGACATTGTGACAATGGTCTGGCCTCATCCTCCGACTGGAGACAGTCGGAGGGGGAAGACGGGGAGGGAGGTCAGGAGAACAAAAGCGGGGTTTCATTCATTGTGGTCGTCCGACTGCAGACTGACATGAACGAATGTTTCACCAGCCAAGATGGAGAATCAGCGAGGAGGCTTAAAGAATCACTGCCGCCTGACTCACGAAACATTCCTTACAAAAGTCATTACAGCGAGAACTCGCGAGCTTGACTTGGCAACTTGTACCAATCTGTTCTCAATTCACACATTTTAACATATAAATGGTGGTTGGCTAATTAAAATCTAGAGTGGTCCTTGGTAAAGTCCATGTTTAAAACCTTTGTGGTTTCTTACTTTTGTCTCTCTGCAGCTCATCCTTGGACGCGTCGGCGCAGCTATCAAAGTACTTCTGAAGCGTGTCCACCTGCCTGCACAAGATGTCTCGGAACGTCTCCATCTCGGCCAGCTTCTCTCGTAGACTGTGACCCTTCTGATAACATGAATGAAATAAAAACTAATTACTAACACTCCACCTACAGCCTTTTTAGTTTTGATGGTGGACAAAAAAAATTGGGGAAATGTCACGATTGGGATTTGTTTGTTTTTTTGGGGTGATTTTCGATCATCACTTTTTGTTAATATTTTATCGACTTATGCTGATTTTAGCTACTTGTTTTTGAGAGCTATATGATTTGATGTGAGAGCAACATTTTTTTAGCTAATTCTTGCAGCTGTGAGAAACTTAAGTCACAGCAAGACCTGTGATATCGAGCAAAGACTTGTTTAAGCATCTCGTGTTATAGTAAATGTAGATGATCAAGTCTGAATAATGTGAAAATATGTCAAGATTTCCAAATTCAGCAGCTGAAAAGAATAAAACATTTCATTTAACCTTCTCATTTGAGGATGCAAGATGTATAGAAGCAATATAAACAGTGTAATAGAATTAAGCCTATTACTTCAGCAGAGTTAACAGCAATTCAAAAACCCCTAACCTTGAAGGAGGATGTGGAAGTGGCAGAGTAGCCACTAGCAGCTGACGTAAGTGACAGCATAGAGCCGTGTCTTCGCAAACTGGACTCTGAGCCATATCCGGAATCAGCCTGAGAAAAGAAATCCACATGTCAGGAACATGGGAAAAGTTAAGTGTAACAGTAGAATAAGTCAAGAAATTCAATCAAAATGATTAGAGTGGCAGCATATACCATTGAAATCACGTTTGAAGAAAAACAAAAGTAGAAATATAATTTTAAAGGATAAAAGTTATGTGTCTTCAATCTATTTAGCATCTCAGCGTTTTGTTAGTCATAAAACATTTGGCTTCCTTTGTAATTCGGAGGTCCAACAATTCTAGTTACTAGTTTAGTTTCCATAAATAAATAAAAGTATGGTAGCCATATTTTGATGCTGCATTAATATTTGACAGGATGCATTCATATCATGATAGAATGACTCCAGAAAAACCCTGAAGTCCTCCTCTCTTCTAATACAACACCCTGGCTTTAACAGGCAGCAGCCGGGCAAGGGTCAGTTACACCGAGAACCATGAATCACTCTCTTCATTTCCTCCACTAGGTGGCAGCGCACGAATATGCACATGACTGGGATTTAGAGGACACAGAGGTAACTATCGGTCAATGACCAATAATAGCTCTGCCTGTGTTCACATGTCAGGGCTATTGGCTCTCTAACAAACATGATGTGAACCCAGTGGCGAACTTAACTGTTTGCATCCCTGATTCATGAAACAACAGGAAACAAACAAACAGAAAACGAATAATATTGCACGATTAAAAGGTAACAATCATCAGATGATGGGTCAAATGTGGAAAGCTCCAGTTCTGCAGCGACGCTTGCAAACATGCAAACGCTGCTCAGATGCGTCAAAGCAAACGACCAGAGTCTCACACGAGCAACGTTTAGAACAACACTGTTCACAATGATCACAGTAAGGTTTAGGATGCACTAGTTCTATAGAACTCAACAACAAAAAACATGTTTCTCCTGAAACAAGGAAATAAAAAAGAGCATCAAGGTTTAACTTTCTTTAGTATCTCATGTCAGACATAACAAATGCACAATTATTTACAGGACTAAATGTTTTTGATCTCCATAGAGAAAAGTGTTATGCAGCAGATGTTTGTTGTGAGCTGTGATGCTTTGAATCGCCATGGTGACGCTGGCTGGTGTGAGTAATGTTGGTTAGAAAGGGAAGTCGGGGCCCTCTAGAAAGAGGAGTTTCACACGGGTGACATGGATATGCACAAGACTCTCTGTTGCAGTTGAGTCACTGCTGCTGGGATTGAGCATGAGGGGGCGTGGGGGGTGTAATGTTGGGATTTCCCTAAACCAAGGATCATAATGTGAGCAGCCTGGGTTTCTGCCATACAGAACAGGTCTGTAACATGAGGTTTGTTTGTTTTTTTGACAAAAAGGAATTAACACACAACACTTAGGAAAATTGTAAACACCGATGCCAGGTTTTCACATTTTGTCAGAGCAACTACAAATTGATGGGAGAATCGGTGGACAGGGCAGCGTGACAAGAGCAAGATATAGGCAGGCTGCAGAGATCCAATACTCAGGTGGGAGAATTTCACTTTTTTAGTCCATTAAGAGAAAAGAAAAAGTTGTCCGTAAGAAAGTCATTTAAAGGGTCTTGATACAAGCCAGGATCATGGTGGGGGGATTCTTTTCTTCAGTGGCAACAAGAAGAATGGATGGAGCTAAACACACGAAGTCCTGCAAGAGAAGCTCAAATTGCAAGATTTCAGAACCATCGTCAGATTGTCAAAACCTGACAAGACCACTCAGGCGATAACACAAACTATAGATAGGACGGGTAGAGTATGTGGTGTAGTAGCAACACACAGCAACAGTAGTGTCAAAATTCAGACCTAAAGTCCATTTGGGAATCTCTGACAAACCTTAAAATGTATGCTTCAGATGCTGTCAAGAAATCTGACTAAAACTGAGCTACTTTGTAAAGAATAGGCTCAAGTTGTTCAAACCTTGTAGAGACATCCTGAGCACAAAATATGGACTCAAGTGTTGTTTTATTTAAGATTTGTTAAAATGTTTGTAAACCATGTATGATTTTCCTTTCACATTGCAAATACACAGTTTGTGTATTTGCAAACGCTGAGGTTTGAAGCTACATGACGAATTGTAACATGTTTCGAGGGATATGAATCATTTTGCTAGGTACTCTAAAGAAATTGTCAGACAAAGAAACTAAATACATAATGAGTCTAAATACATTTGAGTCTTTACAAAAGGAGTGGGGTTATTTGGCCTCCACAGTGGCTCCCTTATTTGTCTCCTAGCTTGTCAACATTAGGAATAGGAAGCTGGTGCTTTTTGTCTGACTCCCATAGGACAGGTGAAGCCTTCGCACCAGTCAAACCGCTGGGATTTAAGTGTTCAAACATAATACATGCTGATGCAGTTGATTTGTTATTAATATTTCATCAATAAAACACTGTGGTTGTAATTGTGTACATTGCTGATGACACATTTTGAGAGAACTCCTGTAATCCTACAGACTCGTCAAACAACGCACCAGTGGTGGAGGGATGATTATAGTTCCCTGGATTCCCCCCTTCTGTCTCCTCCCTTCTCTGATACTCTAACAGAAACAACACAGTAAACACAACACATACATTTACAATTGCAACCATGTATGAGATGATCCCGATTTGTTCTGAATGTGACCGGGGGTCTGGTCTGGTTACAGGCCAGCATGTTGTTATGATCCGCGGCGTTTAAGGTCCGCCGGACTCACCCTGTGCAGCTCTATGAACTCAGTCCATCCGTTTCTGTGCTCTGGGTCTTGTGCTCGCAGGTACCACACGCTGTCGTTCACGCTGATGTCCAGCCGGCACTCATCAAACTCGTGTGGCTAAAACCAGACATAGCACAAGGGAGAAAAAAACAAACAAACTGGTTAGTCATCGTGTCTTGTTTTATTAAATGAGGCATGATTAGACAGATGTCTGTCAATACAGATCGTTTTACACGACTAAAACGCTCAGAAACGTGTGAATGGTAAATTCTGCTGCAATCCGTCTACAGACATTTCTCACCCACATTCAAAACCAGAGAGTGAACCAGTGGGCGGCTGCTTGGTGCTGCTGACCAGGACTTAGTGTTCTATTCATGTCAACGCCGCTTTGCAACTTGTTTTGTGATACGACGACTGACTTTGGTTTCTTTTGGGTTGAAAAATGCAGATAAATATTCTGCATCTTATCGATTCAGAGAAACAGAAAAAAATCTAAATACTTTCAGATTTTTGTTTGCAAATAAAAACAAAAACAACAACAACAAATAAAAGCAAAAGCATAGAAAAATAATAGTTTTGTGGTTGTAAATTGACCAAATGTACTTGCAATTGTATTTTATCTAAACCTGTAATCTAAGAAGAGCTTGCATTTCAGCCCTGGAAATTTCTCCTTACCGTGATCCTTTAACCCAACAACATATTTCCATCCTTTTATTATTTCCATCATTTTTTCATGGTTCCAACCCCTCTCATAATTGAAAAATGTTTTTTCCTCTTCTTTTGTCATTGTTTGTTTTCTTTGAATCATGTTTTTGTTTTAGCTTTTCTAAAGTACGTTATTTTACCATTGTGTTCTATAAATAAAGACAATGATTGATGGACCGATTGATAAAGCCAACACAGAGTCTCTTCTGTTTTTTTAAATTGTTTTACAGAGAAAACAGGAATTTCAAAACAGTACTGCGCTGCATCACACCCAGTCTCCAGTGTGCTGCGGACCACCCTTAACAAACACCCCAGCTACTTCTTTCTACCATTATGCTTTAGGATGGATCTCCTGCACTTCACTAAAGTACATGTCTTAGCAGTTTTATTTCAAAAATCTTTCCTCTATTCAAAAGAAAAATTAAACTTACATCTTTAAAAGTATCTTTAGAGTTGTTATGCAGCGGTCAGGACGGATCTCAGCAAATCTGACCAAAGACATCGTAACCACCATTACATGCCAACAGCTAGAATTGGGGCCAGCAGAGTAACATGTCCTGGATGATACCATCAGCCAGGTTAACTAGAGCTGTTCCGAGCTGATATTGGCATAAGCCATTGGGCCGATATCAGCAAAAATACGAAAATTTTATTTTATTGGCCTGCATCAAAATCACTGATATACGCTGTCCAACAGAAACACACGTTGCACCTTGTATCTAGGAGGCAGAGCCGTAATCACGAACAAAGTCGCCATGATTAAGAACAATGTTGGCAAAGCGGCCATACTTTTCTAATAAGTAGAAAGAGTTCCAGTACATATACAATTAAACAAATACATTTGAGGTACTTAAACTATATAATACATTTATTAAACTCAAATTCCAGAATTTAAACATTACTATAAAGAGAAGAAACACAAGTAAAATCTCAACTTTTGCACAAAGGAGAGACAAAGGGGTGCATTCAAGGGAAATTCGTAAAATCACAAAAAACCCAGTAACAGGACATGCAAATTACAAAACAAAACACATAAAGCTATAAACTATGCAAAACAGTGTTGGCTTACTAATATGTGGAGCATTCTCATGTTCCGTTATGTTTACCATTTGCTTCTTACGCCCCTCTTTAAATGTCTACATCCAAACAATGACTTAGCTTGTGAATCCTACAGAACATCTGAGGTTTCTTAGTGTAGGTTGCTCTGAATTGCTAGAAACAACTCATCTCCACCTTCGCCCCCAAACAAATATACTCAGAAGACCGATGTTATTTGCTACCGAAACGCTACAGACAAAAGCAAAGTGCCAACTTCCCTAATAAATGAAACGATCCGTTTTTCACTTGGGTTTAACTAGAAGCACAAAAAACGACCACACACTTTGTTACTGGAACCGAAATGTATCTGGTAAAGCTTATCTTTGATTCTGAGTGTTTCATTAGTCCGAATCAGGGATAGCTGGCCTGTCAAAGCATTCAGAACAGCGCACGTTTCTGAGCACTTTTGACTTTGTACAGTCTTAGTGTGTACGTCTGGGAGCTCAGAGATAGTGGAGAGGCTCAGAGAGAATTTGTCCATTTAGCATTCATAATATAAACCAAGTTGTCTGAAAGGACGCCTCCACAGTTGAACTGGGTCATAATCACAGATACAGACCAAGCTGATATATGGGCGAGACCCTGCCATTTTTTTAGCAGAGTCAAGGACGCAGAGGAAAGGAGAACTGTAACCTATTGTATATATTGCCATTATTATAGCAGTATAGCAAAGAGAACGAAATAAACATCAATTCATTAGCCAGCATTAATCATAAGAGGAACACACACTAAAACACTGCCGTCAATTCATTTAATTTCCCTTAAGCTTAAAATATAATAAAAAAACCTAAAGATCCGAAGAAGCCGTTTTACAGTGCCTGCTTATTTGCTGTACCATCAGATTTACGTCTTAGCAAACCGACAGAATATTGATCGGCAAAAGATTGAAATCATATTTATAACACCTCGATAACGCTTCACACTGAAATACTTTGCTGTTAATCTTCACTAAATTCAATAAGCAGTCCAGAGTTTCACTGATTACGTACTACTACAATGCTTCGGTGCATCAGCAGAGCAATAAATGGCCAACTTTAGTGGGCCTTTTAAAAAGATTTCATGGCAGCACAGTGACTGGGCTAAATCGTTGGACATCTGGGCAACGATAGGAGCAAACCATAAACTTTAGAATGAACGCTGGACGGGTCAGATGGTTGTTCGGTTAGCATCGGATCAAGAGTCCTTACAGAGCGGGACAAAAAGAGGAAGAACAATCGAGGAAGGAAACAAAGGGGGTGATGAAGTCACAATCCTGCACACAGGAAACAATCGAAGCGGAGATCTTCCTCTCTAGAGGTGGTGACAAGTTAAAACTAAAATACTAACTGGTTTAGGCCAGGTATATGTTAGATATGAACACTGGGGGCACACGTTTGTTGTCATAATAGTCAGTCAATGATGAAAGTATTTCTGCTCATTTTGGGTCGACATGGTGACAAACTCTACAAACATAAGTGGTGAACAAGAAGAGCCTTCATCCTTCAACTTTCTCACTTTCAGTCACATTGAAACCACAGACTCTCACGGAGTTTGGCGCCATTTTAAGTGGAGCTCAATAGAGAGTAGCGCATAATCATGAACTGGCATAGAAAGCACTCTGGTTTAAGACATCATATCTGAAAAGTGTGGCATACAGCCTCTCTTCTAAATGAATCTAGAAACTTTAATTTTGCCCTTTTTGTCTTTGCAAACCCAAGTCAAAGTCTGAATGGAGGAAAACTGAACACCAGTTTTTATGACAAGCATTAAAAGGGTTTTCCCTTTTAATTAGTTTTCCTCTTGCCATCCCTTCATTAAATTGTCAGATCCGTGAAGAATGTTATTAATAGTTAAGGATGATCAAAACATCGAAAATAACAAATGTCGGCCAATAGAGGGGTGTTTCTCCAAAGCACAGAAGCAATGTCAGTAGGCAAATACACACAGTATAAATAATAGCGGTAAATATCGGTTATCGGCCAGAACGAAACATTTTAATATCAGATATCGAACTAAATTTATTTATTGGTGCATTCCTTCTAATAGCCGTCTTGCTAAATCAGCTCCTCCAACACAACCAAAGCCACAGAACGGCTTCATTTGTACTGTGATCAAATTAAACCTGTATGTTCTAAATGCAGTTGATGGAATGGATTTTATTTAGGGGCGTCAAAGGCGTAAATAAATACATGCCACACTTTTAAGAACTCTATAAAACCATTTGAGATCAACGACTATTGGGTTTAGTCCTGATATTATTAGAATACATTATATAGGTCTTTCACATAAAATCACAAACAAAAGTGAAGAAATTTAAAGCAGTGTGAAGGTTTTTGCCAGGCAATTAAAATGCACAGCAAGTGATGTTTAACAATATAATAAAATAAAAACAACATTAAATCAATACCGCAAAAGGCGTGTTTTTGTTAATCCGTCAACTTGTGTTGTAAAACAAATAAAGCTTTAGAACTACAGGGTTACATAGAAGGAAGCTTGGCCTGGCTTAACCTCTTAAACCTTAGAAACAAAAATTTTTGTTAGAAGTCGAAAGATAATTTAATCAAGTTGCAGTGAATTATTGAGACATGCTCCTGAGTAAAGAGGAAACAAATGAAATGAAGAAGACACAGGAAGCAGGAAGTGATCTATTGCAACTACAAAAAGAGTAGATTGCGACTATGAGGGAATATTTAAAGGACTTAAACATCTTGGTTAACAGAAACTGGAGTGAACAAGTATTTAAGGAAAACAAAAGCACAACAAAGTATAGTGTTGCTGCTAAACATTCCTGCCTTTATATGATCCAATCCTAATTCATGTTAACAGAATTTAATAGTAGGCTCTAAGCCTTATACCTCTGGGTTTTTTTTACAGGAGGAAGTCAAGTTTGAACATTGGTCGTTGGTTTTTTATAGGTGCTTTAACGCATGATGTAACATGAGCCAAAAACTGAAATGATAAAAGGTAGGACAGCCTGACCCGGTCTCTGTTCTTTTCAGACATAAACTTCCTAGTTGGCTTCAAAAGAACCCCCCACCCCTACCTCCCAATCTATTTTAAAGCAGAGGATGTGTCTGGAGCCACAAACTCCCCACCTAAATAAATAATAGCAGAAGCAAAATCACAAAAAAAACTTAGCAGCTAAACTGCTTAAAGAACTCAGGTGCTCTTAGAGTTGCTCATATTGTTGGAATGGATTTTTTTAGCGATAGTCTAATGCAAAACACTATAATTCTAACTTTTTTTAGCAAAACGAAGCAACAAGCACCTCCTCTACCAATCTTTTTTTTTTTAAAACAGAGCTCAACCTCTGAGAGTCGACGCAGTTTTCATTTCTTGGACAAGATGTGCAATTGAATTAATTTTTGACTTCCTGTCATTAACAGCAAACTCCTTCTTTAAGTTGGGGGTACTTGCTCAGCTCTGAACACATTGTCTGTCCATCCATCCATTTTCTGTACACCCATGTCCCTATTGGGCTCGGGTGGGTCTGCTGGCGCCTATCTCCAGCTTACAACGTGCGAGAGGCAGGGGTACACCCTGGACAGGTCGCCAGTCCATCGCAGGGCAACACAGAGACATAGAGGACAAACAATAACTCATACACACACTCACACCTAAGGACAATTTAGAGTTCCCAATCAGCTGAACACATTGTCTTAGAAAGAAAAAGCCCTCCCACAGCATGATGCAGCCACCACTACGGCTCACAGTGAGGATTGTGGGTTCGTGGTGATACCATTTGCTTGGTCTCTATGATGTCTATTATCTAATATTCTGTGTCAACCCTCTGCGATCTTCAGATAAACAGATTTTTACAAGGGACGGACGATATATCGGCATTCACATCGGTACCGATGAGTAAAGCGGCGCTGATATTTGCAACAGATGTTTATTTCCATCTTGTTGCCATCTGTGCTCAAGTTTCAGGGAGAGAAAGTGGATGGGGTTGGTTGGCGGATTTTGTTTGATCATGCGATGCAGCGCTGGATTGTGGGAGAAGCGATGTCGTCAGTGGGGTTGTTTTATCACGATTTCACACAGTTATCCTCCATAACAGGAATGTAAACACCGGATATTGACATAAATATTCAAATCGGGGAAGACTTTCCCCTTCATTTCACAGTTGTGCTATTTCCTGTCGGTTTATTACATGAAACCAATAAAATACAAGGTTTGTGAAGCAAGAAAATGTGAAAGTTAAAATAAGTTAACATAAATAATAAAAGTGGATGTGGTCTAAATGTTTCAAAGTTATCCTTATGACAGAAGACCAATAATTCCTTTTTGCAGACCACACAACCAAAATAGCATCATAGGATCATTAATAAATGTTACAAATGTTTCTTTACTGTATTTTTCGTGCCTTTACTGTATTTTTCGTGCACTGTAAGCATCTGTATAACCAAAAACAAATTCCTTGTATGTGTGAGCATACTTGGCCAATAAAGCCTGATTCTGATTCTGATTACAGCTCTGCACAGGAGGGAGCAATGAGTCACAAAAAAGGTCAAAGAGAAAGATGGGGTAAAGGGAAGGCAACATCAGGAGGGATTAACAGTCATGTCAAAGAAATCTCCACATACACACATACACACCCACATTCAGACTAAGGTTTGTTTGTCTTGACCCTCCTCATAACCCCTACTGTGAGGAAAATCATGTGCTATCAAGAACAATCACATTTCCTGGCAGAAGACATGTTCCAAATTTCCTCAAAGCCATGCACAAGTCTATTTGACCTCCGCTTGATCTGTTTGGCCATTTCAGCCATGTTTTATGAAAGGCAGGTTTTCATATCGTGTGCGCTTTAAAAAAAAAAAGTCATAACAATCTAGGCCAAAATAGCAATAGATGGATCCAGTCTGTGTAACTCACCAATTCCAGAGAGGGGGAGAAATTACAACTAGGCCAGTGTGTTCCCATTAAGTGACTTTGGAGCTAAAAATGGCAGTGGCAAGAAATTTTAAGACCACACAAACTAACCACAAAAAAAGAAGTAAGGCCTGTCAACATTCTGTGGGTTTCTCCTAATCCAATGTTACAAGGAATGTTTAGAAGTCATCATTCTGCAGAAATGCTTCCAAACAGTCCACATTAAACAACCCTCTCCAACCTACATAACTAACATGTGTGCACCTTATTAACCATTCAAAGATACGTTTCTGTGATATCAACAGATCCAGACCTAGAAAAAAAAGAGAAAAAAATATAGATTTTTTTTTACATTTCCCTCACTAATCTAACCACTAATTTAAACATTTACTGCAAACAAGCTATTATGTTCATAATGGCTACCATTATCTGGGTTAGCATTTCTGTTTATCTGCTGGTAAAGTGCAAAAAGTTAAGCAAGAAGTCAGGACCGCATGGAGTTTAATGTTTACTTATGCCGGGAATGGATAAAGCTGAACAAATAAAGCCAGGCCTGATTTCCAGTGCCTGGAAACGCTAACTGATTAATTTCCTTTGGTACCCGTTTGTAAACAAAGACGCAGTCTGGAACTGGGACAGGAGAACACAAGAACAGAATTAAGAGCTAGTTTCAGGTGAAAGCTCCGATGCTTAGAAATATAGGGCAGAATCCTTGGCAGGATAAGCTTGTGGGGCTTAGCCTCATTCGCCACGTCATTCTGACAGTCTGCTGCTACATTTCCAGCTTTATCCTACCTAGCATCGGAGTGCATCAAGTATGAATGTAGTTTCCAAACTAAAGTGTTACCACATGCCATGCTGTTGTTCGCAACAGTCACCTGACATCCTGCTTATCCTCAGGCATTACTTGGGACATAATAAAGGTTTCTTTTTTGGCAAAGTAGTCCAACTCTCTAGAAACTTTGGCATGTGAGCTATTAAACATTTACATCAAATTTACCACAATTAAGAGTCAACATGACTGGCTGATTAGATATTTGGATACTGAAAAGAAAATGATGAATCTAAGCAGCCATTTTCAGTTTGCAACCATTAAAAAAAAGATAAGCTCTGCAGTTCTGTTAGTGTCACAGCTCCACTAAGGCGGAATTGAAATCCAATTCAGTTACAGTGGCTTGCACTATCCAACCACAAATGCTAATGTACTTCGTTGCAATTAGATGTCATTAACAGACACCAAGTAGTGCATAACTGTGAAGTACATCAGGGTTTTAATTCAACGCTGCATACGTTATGAGGCTCTTGTATACAGGCTGGACCTGTGTGCTCTGGATCTCTACAGTTCCTCCAGACTTGCATGTTTCTCTGAGAGTTTAAGTGGGCCTCCATGTCTTAACAAGTTTGAAGTTCCACCATTCCCACAAAAGAGATTTGTACCCGAACCCTGCCTGAACCTTCTCCTTATTGGTTTTCGTGATGCTTTTTTCCCCAAGCAATGCTCTCTAACACAACCCAGGGACATTCACAGAATTGACCTGTTGACTTGTGATTATTCTTTTAGGGCCACAGAGTAAGTGACGCTGAACAGATGTACGCAGCAAAAAAAATTTCCCTCCAATATTACTATTGTAGTATGTTATGGGTGGTCATGTGCCATGCGTCGATGGTTCTCTAGACAGGACTTCGGTTCAACAGTGAAGATTTTATTTGAAAGTCAAAACAGCCGAATAATGGGGAAATCTCAATTGTTGAATTCCTGTTGATGTTTGGACACAGGCTTTCTAATAGACCCATGGCCAGTACACAAACATTACCATATTTGGCATTTCGGTAGGTTGAGTTCTTACACACATAGACATTCACCATATGGTGCTCATTAGGTAAGAGGAGTCAACCGGCTCCTCTTCACATTGAAATGTATACCATTTCTTATCTGGTCTGTGTTGGGATGAAATGTTTTGTTTAGAATGTTTTCCAAGGACCCACAGTCTGATTATCAGAAACTACACTATCTGGGTAAAGAATTTCTGTCATCTTCATAATTATGCTCTAACATGTGTTGGTTCTTGTTTGTGGTTTGCAATCATGCATTCAACTGCAATAGAATAATAAGCATTCACCCCCCCCCCCC
>JAVLVB010000549.1:268706-283530 GCA_032876305.1 Orestias chungarensis | reverse complement strand
TATATATATATATATATATATATATATATATATATATATATATATATATATATATATATATATATATATATATATATATATATATATATATATATATATATATATATATATATATATATATATATATATGGGTTTCACAAAACAGCTGGACTTATACTGAGCTCAAATGGAATTGGTCGCTGGGATTTTATTTAGGGGTATTAAAGAAGTACGTGTTGCAACTAAATGCCGTCTGAATGTTTTACAAACAATGTTTCTTTGTCTATACAAACTTCGGAATTACACATTTCTCTGTGTGGATTTATTGCGTACAATGCCAGTAAAACAGACTGAAGTGTGTGGATCTGATGCGACATGTGAAAAGGTTCAGGGAGAGTAAAAATACTAGGAAGCTGCTGCAAATGAAGCCCTTGCCTCAAAAACAAATTGTGTACAGTTAACCAGTAGGAGGCAGTATGGTACAGTATTATGGAGCACAGAACGTCCTTAATACCATTTTCATAAATTACACAGATCTAAATAATTTAGCTTGATTTAAAAATAAACCTAACTTAAAGCTGCATATAGGTGTTTAAATAATGAAGTTTCATTAGACCTTTGTTTTGTCTTCTTACAAAGCAATCCAAATGAACTTTTCAGAAAACAGCCTAAACACTTGTTTAACCTGACACGTTATACTTCCATGTAATTTGTTACATGTACATAGATGTTAAATGTGAATTTTATGTGTGAGTCTCTTTAGTTTGTTATTATGATAGATACTGCCGACAGTATTCCTCCTCTTCAGGTCTGGACTAACAGACTTGGTCAGAAGCCAGCTGTGTCATAACCCGCTGATTCATATCACAGACACCAAACGCTCTCTGAGTCACGCGCACTTGCAGCTTCTTAGGTCCTGTTCGACAAGACTTTGTCATGCTGCACTTACTAAGCCATTTCCATAATAGATTTAAAGATTCAGGCTTGCCTCTGTCTAGAAGAGGATGCATCGAGCCATTGAGCTGAGGGAAGCCTCATAATGAAGACAACCTATCATAGTTTTCATAAAGGGAATTGCTTTTTGTTCCACAATGAGAAGATTGAAGTGTCACAGCTTACCTGCTGGAATAGATTTTTTCTAAGTTAGGTAATTGATATCAATATGCATAATGAGCTTTGATAAGATGAAAATGGTATACCAAAACCTTGCAGTCCTTTTATTTCAACGTATATGTTTATTGTATATTTTCATTTAACTATTACTTTTTCATATAGCATGCAATATGAAATGCAATATCTGGTGGGCAATGACTTAGTAAAACCCCTCCTTATTTTATGATTACAGTTGTTAAAGTTACACACAGACTTATCATATGAGGTATAGATAAACATTGATACACAGGATTCAGAAGGACAATTGCTGCTTACACCTGATAAATCTATTTTGGTATTTTGGTATCCTCCTGACTGTAACATTTGGTGAAAACCACAGTATTGTCCTCGAAAATGTCTGAGCCCTATGAGTTTGGTAAGCAAGTTAACAAAGACACTAAATCAACCGAAATCAGCCATAAAACTGTCTATAAATCAATGTCATTTTGAACTACTCAGTCCAACTGAATTCCCCCTGACAGCAAACTGAAAGATGCTAGAAGAAGTCACTGAATAAGACCTATGGTACACTCTTGCTACTGCTAGTATAAAAGAGCATGTGGGAGGGAAAGTTGTTGTTATTTAGAAAACTGGAGGCCAGACTGAATGAGGTTTGCCAAAGAGAACATACACAAATCAGAAAGCAGAAATAATGTTGGTGTGATGACATATTAGAATGAAACCGTACAATTTCGAAACGCACCAGACACATGTTTCGAATGAAAAACAAAACACTCAAGCAAAAGAACATCGTTCCAGCAACAAAGCATTAAACTGGAGACATTCTGGTTTGATGATTCCTTGTGGGAATAAGTCTTGGTCAGGGGACTGGTGGAAAAAAAGTGACAAACAAATTCATCATCACCGACATCCACAATGGTTTCCTATAACGTAAAAGCCAAGTTAAAGGACTTAGCGAACCTCCTTTTTTTTCAGGTAATTGTGGTCCCAATGGTAACTCTTAATACACATTTAGTGACTCCACCGTTTATCCAATCAACAATCAGCTGTTGACAATCTCCCAAAGTTGTATTTTCAGTTTATCTTAGCTTGCTGGAAACCATGGCCAAGTAGATTCTAACAAAATAGTTGGTACCAAATAGCTGTACCCAGTCACTGACTGGAGCAAAGTCAGGGAAACTGGCAAAGAAATCCCCAAGAAAGAGAGACTATCTGTTAAAAAAAAAGAAAGCTGAAGAAGAAGAATGGGACTTTTCACCAAGATCATTTTCCAAAACACAACAGTCAATCCACCAAAGACTGAAGGAGATCTAAAAAGTCCCATGCCTTGTGAAGATCCCAACTCTTGATTTATTTGGTTTACATGAAAAAACTCTTTAAAAATCTTCAGTACATGTGAACAACAGAGCAAACTATTGTCAGACTTATGTCAGAAACTACTGCATTGGACTGGTGGATATTTTACCTGAAGAATATCTACTAGTGGATGGATTGGCCTAATGTTTTCCGAGGCAATTTGTTGCTGTTTATTAGGAATTAAATCATTTTTTTGAATGATATGTGGAAAAAACGGGGTAAAGTTTCAGCCTATTTCTTAAAATCCAATAAAAATACTTAGATATTTTGGCTAGAATGTGACAAAATGTGAAAAAGCTGAAGAGGTGTCCATATTTTTATGCAGCAATATGTGTTTTAAGGCCTCACTGCTCTTCTTCCTGGATCCTAGTTTTAAAAACAGCAGAGCGGAACGACAGAGAGCTGCAGCTCGATATGTACCTCATTTGTCAGTGACATGGGACTGCTTTGACCTTCCTGTGAGAGGCAGGCTTTGCCAGCTCAGCACTTTTTCTTTTTGTAGCCAAATTACAGTCGTCATCTGCACGACTGAGAATCAGTCCCCACATCCAGAAAGTCGTATTACACCAGACGAGCCATCAGACTCTAACCTGAAACCACATAGAGACGGAACCAGAAAACCAAAAGGAGTGAATCCAGTGCACGATGAGTGGTAATCGAATGGGTAGGAGGCAGACACTGATTATAATCAGATACATTGATTAAGTGATCAGAAGGGACCTAATTTAAAGGTAAGTAACTCCTTTAGATGACAAGATTAAAAGGAAACCCATCTCACTTTCAACCAATTACAGTTTTTCACGTACGGCTGTCTCTTGCCTTTTTATGATGGTAAGTGAAATATTTCCATATCAAAGAACAAGTCACCCTGTACCTTACTTTGTAAAATTACTGAGCATTAAGTGTGTTATGATCCTGCAGAGAGATGAGTCACGTTGGCAAGACGCAGATGACTCTGGATCTACGGACCTGAGTGATACAAATTACAGCATTCACAGTGAATAAAAACCTTTTTTTTTTTTTAAATCAGCAGTAAGCTTTACTCTGATACCCACAAATAAATCCAAACTCTTCCAGTTGCCTTTAATCGCAGTATAAAGTCAGGTTCAGAAAGATCATAAATGTCTTTAAAAGGCCAGTTACGAAAGAACATATTGATAAAACTACCTGTTAAACTGTTTGGCTTGGTCTTTTATAAACATTTATTGCAGAGATTGTTTTCACAATTCTTTGACAAGCTGATGTTTTTCCTCAGGGCTAACAGGAACAAGGTTAGCCATGCGATTGGAAAACAAAAAGATGTTTGTTTGTTTTTTTAATAAAAAAGAACATTTTCCATATAACAGATATTTTTCTACAAAAAAGAAGAAAAAAAAATTGATTTAGATAAAAGATCAGTATGAAAACATTTCTCTCTGGTGACAGGGTACAGTTACTGCATGGATCTTGTTTTTAATTGGTGGAAAGTATACTTGACAGATTCTTAAATTTGACAGTTCTAACGTTTTACATCTAGGAGGGCCACATAAAGAGTGAGGGCTTTTCCATGCTGACTGTAGAGGAGCTACATGGATATGCAGCTCAGGTGGAAGAATCTGTTATTTAAATGTGGTTTATAATATTAGAGATGTTTCAATAAAAACAATGTTCCCATTTTAATGGAGCATACAGACTGGAGAACAGCCTTCACACCTCACCAGGCATGATCTATACCAGACAGGTAAAGAGAAAACAACTAAACAAAACAAAACAATTAATGGCAATGAGGAAAGAGTACAAATATAAAATAACTGTGGGAGAGCCTGGCAGAGGTGGCAGATAATTGGTATTTTGTTTATTTACAAAAATTAAAAACAGATTAATAGTTCACAAGTTAAGATATGAAAATGAACAAAACAAACCATAAACCAACCAAAGTCAAATCCACAGAGCTACAATAAAAGTTATCTTTTCATGAACAACTGAGTTTCTCTGTTTAAATAAATGTAAGACATTCAAACAAAATGGTCTTCTATGGAATATTCCATATAATATTAGGTAGAATTAAACATTACAATCTTCTAGCGATTGATTCTTCTTTTTATCAGCAACAAAATAACTATTCAAGTGTTTCCATTACATTTTTTAAAAACCCATACAAACCCAAGGCAAACAAAAACCCTACGATTGTTTGGTTTTATCATTAAATTTACAGTTTTTCTTCCACCACTTCCTCCTTATCCCGCTAGAACTCAAAAAAGTTATAAAGCTATAAAAGCTATTTACTTCACTAAAACATAAAATAAAATGATGACTTCAGAAAATTTATCGAAGTTTATTTAAAACAAGAACTATAGATTTGAAAAATGCTAAACATAAAAAACCAGAATGCTCATAACTTAAACCAAAATAAATTTAAGCAATCACAAATTGACATTTTGCTTTAAACTTTCTCCATCCAGAAATGATGGCCAGTCCCTCTTTTCCCCAAGACTGTCTCCATATTGTTTAGTTTGACATGCTGTCTGTAGCTATGTTTTTTTGTGCGTAGTTATTCACACTACTAATTAAATGTGACTGCTTATGACTGCAAAGTGACTCGCATTCATAAAAGATCATTAGTGAATCAACATTAGTGGCCATCATTGTTTTTAACGTTTTCAGCCAATGGGAGCCAAGTAAACAACACTCTGCTGCCTTCGGCCATTAATTACGTCCATTTGACATCTTCTGATGCAATAATAGTAAAGTCAGATGAAATGCGATAAGGGCTTTCAGAACTAGGGGTTATGTATCTAAATTGCAACCACAAATGGAATCAAGAATCAGTTTATTGATATAGCGCCAATTTACAACAGATGTCGTCTCAAGGCACTTCACAAGAAAATCAATTAAAATCAAAGATACATCATAAACAACTAAGTTTGAAAAAGTTTCCAATCAGAGGAACCTCAGCAGATTGAGTCATTAACTTGCAGCAGTCACTCCTCTGGGATCAGCAGACTGAAACCATAGCTTGTGTTTTCGTTGACTTTACAGCAATCCCTCATACTGAGCATGCATGTAGCGACAGTGGAGAACCAGCAGAACATGACTCAGTACAAGCAGCCGTCTGGCACGACCAACTGGGGGTTTGAAGAGACAACTAAAAGAGATGCAGAGGAAACTAAGAAAAACAGAGAGTTTATAGCAGCAGTTGTAGAGAGTCACTGGCAACATTTCAGCCCATGTTCTCCTCCAAGAAGCTGTCTCAGCTAACAGAACGCCGGACCAGGTGTGGCTACTATGGAGAGAAGAACACTAAGGTTGAAATAACGACAACTAAAGCAGATTAGACAAAGGAAGAAAGAAGCAGTGATAGAAGCAACGTAACTATAGAAATAACTTAAATAATCTAACCCTGTAGAGTGAGACATAAAAAAATAGAACAAAAGAGAACCGGCTGTCAAGACTGAGTTCTTCCCCCCTATTAGCGATGTGACTGTGATGTGACAACATGTTAAAACCCAGCATCCCATAAAGTGGACTGTGAGATTAGAACAGGAAGCCATTAATAAGACAATGTAGCACAAACGGTAGATAATAACCAACTGAATATTTGTCTCAACGCCTCAAAATACCATAAAAGTGTGGGAAATTAAAGAGTGAATGGCCTCCTGTGGAGTTGCCCACATGGCAACAGCTAGCCTGTTGCCATGTGGGAACTGTCATTTTATTTTTATTTTCTAATTATTAAACCACTTTCTATTGAAAACAACGCAAACGTAATTTGCTCATATTGTGACGTTAGCAAAAAAATAATTTAAAGGTCATTAGATTTAGTAAATTTTACATCAAAGCTTATAATCTTTAAAGTTAAAACTGCTGAATAGCTTTAAATATTGCAGTGGGTAAGGATTTATGAGTCTGGGTTTATTTATGAGCTTAGTTTCCTGTGCCGTAGCAGAAGTATTCTGCTTATGTAAGAGGAAGCTCAGCTGTAAGTTTGAGCTACGTGTCCCTTTACCCATTTGAAATTCTGTTTGAAGACCAACTACAGATCTTTAGAGAACACTGCTCTTAGCAGCGGGGCTGGGTTTTCCTGCATATTTTTGTCATGACAGCACACTGTGAGAAACATAGCGACTCATTAAAAAATGAGAAACATCACAAACCTGTTGAAACATTTATTTAATGTTTACTTTGCTGCTGCTTGTTTTCATGTGGATATTTACTCAGATTCCAAGTTTTTTTTTTTGCTGAAGCCTTTACAAATGCAGAAAAAACAACAACGTTCAACCACACTGGAATCCCCTCAGAGCAGGTGTTGCAAAGGTCTGTAGCTCTTCGGTAGCAGATAATGATAAGATGGGAATTATTTTGTATTCTGAAGCAAGGGACTAACTAGCCTGACAAAATACCTTTACTTTGCCAATGAGAAACATTTGCTTGGTGGATTAACAACATGTATGTGACAATCAAGCTTCTATTTAAGGAAACAGTTACATAAAGAGCTTATTAAAGCCAAACACATTTAAATGTCTGTTTAATTCAAAAGAGTAGATATAATTGTTTCACCATCAATTCTAATTTTTCATTTTCAATTCCACCTCAAAGATAATAGGCATAGAAATGAAAATCCTCTATTCTGGGTGGTTGGTTGGAAGAAGACTCATGACAAAAGATTAACCAATCAGATTTAGGAGTGTATATAATAAGGGCAGTGAAATTACAAACAGAACTGAAGGGTTTCACATCTGAGGCATATCAGAGCAGCTTTTTCGGGAAGCCATTAAAACTTGTTTTGTGTGTGCGTTGAACCTCCCAGCTCAAGCTAGACAAAAGTGCTGAGTTTTGTGAGTGCAGTCAAAGACAGCCTCCCCACGTCAGGGCTTCCCAGCTATGAGTCATACATGGTTTATTGATCTCTGAAACATACACAAGAGGGAGGGTAAGCCGTCTTGGGGAAACCTTTAGATTTCTCCCACCATTCATCTAAATAAAAAAATTAAAAATTCCCGGTGTGATATAAATAAGCTCCGATCTGTCAGGAAAGAGAGGATACAATAAGACAAAGCAGAGAGTATTTCCCTTTCATGCCTTATTCTCTTATCTCTGTATGGACAAGTTTCCTCTCACTTATCTTTCATTTTGTCTTCTTTTAGTTTTCTGTACGCACATGCAAAACTCTTTCTGTCTGCACGTGTCTCTGCAGAAGTAACACCTTTTTCCTCCACATTTTACGCTAAACTACTAAATTGGGTAGAATATATAAAAAATGGCTTTATTTTACCATTGCCTTTGATTAGCATTAACAGCAGAATATTAGGCTTGGAATGATTATGTATTTTTGCGCTGTAAATACAATCTTGCCAACGTACACTGAGCATCCTGAAAACACCTCTAGTTTTGCTACCACTTGTGTACATGGATCACGTATCTTTTCAATTTCTGGCATGAACAGATCCTTCAGCTTCTTACAAACCCCCCCGGCTCATTAACTTTGGTGGAACTTTACAGAATAGCCTCAGGAACGACAGGCCGGCACCACCAACACGACTTTAGTTTGAACAGTGGTGTGGAAGTAAATAGATCATCAACAGCAACATAATGTAAACCATAAATACCAAGATTCAAAACACATTAGTGACTTTAATAGTTCAGTTTATTCTCAGATTTACATATAAAAAGCCTGGGGGGAGAACTGAAGTATTCCACTGAAGATCAAGACATCTCTTTTGATGTCGTTAACGTAGAACTAAAGCTAATGTGTTTTTGTGAAAGCTCAAGATGGCCCTACTTCACAGCAACGTCTATAAAATGTTAAATCTACATCAATTTCTTTGGCACAACCTAATGCATAACTTTTAGGAATCATTTTAGCTGACAGGATGTTATTTGATCTTTGTTTTTAATTTGAATATGAATTATGAATAAAAAAAAAAGTATGATTTGAAATATTTATAAAACCAGGAGCTGAAAGAGCTAAAATGTTATAAATCTGTGTTTCTGTTTATAGAGTCGGATTATGGAATTAGTTAGAAAAAGAAATAACATTAGCTATATAATTTGTTGTGTTAAAAAAACGTTAAAGTTATGATGCTAACAAAATATAAAAAAATTGTGTTAAAGTGCTTTGATTACATTGTCATCTGTTTATGCTGAGCAAACAAATATGCTCTAATCTTGTAGATCAGCTGCAAGTTGGCCTGCAGCTGTTTTTGGCTTTCTGTATCTCTCTTATTTTATTTATTTATTTGAATTTGTTAAATTATGATTGGTATAACAATTTGAGTTTGAAAAGGGGCAGATTAGTTATGAGATTTTTTTCCTTTTTCTCCCTTTCATTTAGGTCCTTCTTTTATGTTTTTTATATTGTGCCACTTATTTTGTTTTGTCCAAAGAATGACATAAAGATGAAATAATTATGAATACACGGGGACCCACTGTATATTACCAGACAGTTAGAGGTAAGAAAACAAGTAAACTCCAGGAACCATTAGACAAGTTATAGAACGTGAAGTTCTCAATTTCAATGTATTTTGAGACTGATAACAAAATATTCCAATTAAAAAAAACTAGTAGGGATTTCAGCTAGCATCTGGCTTATTTAAATGTTTAAAAACCCTGAAAAAAGGTTTTGTTTTACTATGTTTAATAACCATTGTTAAATCTAAACTATTTTTTTTATTTAGAAAAATGCCTCCTATTATACATAAAGCATAGCTTTTGTAACAAATACAAAGCTGATTAAACCCCTCTGTTGGTGTATGTCTGGCTTTTGTTCAATTACTGCATAGAAAAAAAATGAAATGTCATTCACACACAACAAACTCTCCAATAAATGAGTCACTGACACGACTATCTCTGGTACCTCTGAGCCGGTGCTGCACGACTGACTTTCAGGTTGTTGAAGAATGATTCGACTATTGTTATAATAGGATAATCCCCTGTTTCGAAAAGGGATTGGCTCTTGATTTTATGTAATATATGTGCAAATTCCTGAATCTAAGACATTCACAGCCCACCACCGTATTCTCTTTAAAAAGCCAGACCCAGACAAGAAAATGAGTAACAGATTGACAAATGCTTTCCATTTTCTGCTCACTTTATTCAGTTTTCTTTCCACTGAGCGACACTTGAAGAGATTTTATTTCAACTGTCTTTCATGTTTCTTCAAGAGTCCCTCACACAATAAATCAAAAGTGAATTCCTTCGATGGGAAGTCAATATCTCATAGCTGTGCTTTCTCCCTCTGCTGAGTGATTCACCCTTAGGTGTACAGTCCTGATGAGCAAGTTTTGCTGAATATGATCTTACTGTGAAATTGGTTTTATTCAGCTGTTGGTAGGTGATTCTATTAAAATGACGACTTACATTCATAGTGGTAAAACCCATTGAATTTTAAAGGCACACTTGGTGTGATAAATGCGAGAAGACACAAATCTTTAGGGGGAGGAAATTAAGAAATATTCAATGCGTTGTTCAAAAGGTCTCCAATGAAAATAAATGGGATTTTTGTGCAACCCTTGTGATGTCTTAACCTTCTGTTTCCTCCCCATGACCTATGGGTAAAAAATGACCCGCCCTACAAAAGCTCCAAAATAAAGCAAATTCATTGAATTTCAAATCCAAATTCTATTTTGCATGATGAAACAACCTGTTATTTATCAATTCAACTCAAATTTATTAATTTTTATCATATATGTTTGTTACACAATACAAGATGATCACCAGTGAACAGTATCACAGTGTCAAAACAGTTTTCTTTTAGACAGTAGAGGTTTATTACCACTATCATATAAATGAGAAGCAATTACTTCTAAATTAATTATATAGAAAGGGGAAAAACAGTCGAACATTTGGAACTTTTATGTCAACAGTTTATTCTTTTATATTTTTGGGAAGTGAATTACAAAAATACTTATCTCATAACACTAACAAAACACCAAAATGTTTGCAACAATGCTTGATTTTATGAACAATTTCCAACATAAACTCTATTTAGAACATGTAGGACAGTATGTGTAAACATGTGAATGGGCTTTGCATATGTATTTCTCACATGTGCAGCACACAGCTTTTGTCTTGGAGTCCTTCTTCCATGGGAACTGGCACCTCTTTCGTTTGCCTGACCCGGCTGCAGGCTCAGGTGGATCAGGACAAGATACAGCTCCCTGAACAGCTTCCACAATGGCTGCAGAGACAATGTGTAGCCTCACCACGGGATCTATATACACCTGCTAATATTAAAAGCCCTATGTAGCCACGCAGGTCAGTCACATCCATATTTTTCCAGGCTTCTCCATATTTGCAGGAAACCCTACAAATTTGTGTTCTCCAGGATGATTATTCCAATAGCTGGTGTAATGAAGAGGAGAAAGGTGGAGGAAATGTTCTGGAGACAGGCAACCGAATACCTGGCTGGCCCCTGGAGTCATCCTTATAACATTTGATGCTGCTGCTCTTCCCTGGTTGCTGCCTGCATTTGTTGAGGACCACGCAATTTTGCCGTTTTTCGACAAAAATGTCTCCCTGTCACTTTGAGGGATTTCTTCTTCTTCATCATCTGAAGATGCATCATCCTCTGAGTTGTACTCCTCTCCATCTTCCTCTTCAGATACATCTTCCTCTTGTTCCTCCAGAGGTCCTGAAAATATTTCATCCAGGACCTGTTGGACACTGAAACGTCTATTCATGGCTTCAGCCAGGAACCAACTGAGGGGTTCTTTGATTTAGGGTCCCGTTATATCCTCTGTCCTGAATTTGTTTTTATTATGTCTGAAATAGTTTTTTGTTGTTTTGATTGGGAGCTTGTGTGATGTGAGGGGTCAGCTCAGATCATACGTGCAGGTGCAGCTCAAATGCAAGTTCTAATCATACCTGAGTCCAGTTTCTTTGATAGATGTGTGTGTGTGAGTGTGTGTGTGTGTGTGTGTATGTCTGCACTTGTCTCTCTGTGTGTGTGTGTGTGTGTGTGTGTATGTCTGCACTTGTCTCTGTGTGTGTGAGAAAGTTTGTGTGCAGCCTTTGAATTTTTTTCTGGTGTTTAAATTCTTTTATAATTCACGGGTCCAAAATGACCCATAAGACAATCGTTGGACCCTAGTGGTGTACAGCCCAAGGGAGACATAAACAAAAACAAAGTATCACTTTTTCTAATGATGGGGTCCCTTTAGGAAAAAATCATCAAATTTCAGGTTGGAAAAAGATAGTTAAAGGTATTTTTTCTACCGCTAAACATGCTTGCGGGTCACATTTTAACCCCAAGACAACACAAGGGTTAATTAATGTGTAAAAATGTACTACTCCATCATTTGTGAAACCTGTTAACCAAATAGAAGCTCAAAATAACGCCTATTAGTAAGAGAGCTTTATTTGAAAATATTAATAGAGATTCTTTATAGGTGTTAGCAAACAGTTTGACTTCTTTTATTAAGTTAATTATGTTTGGTGAGTTTCTATTTCAAACTAAAGATTGTTAATGTCGGATCCTAGAACTTTTTGAGCTATTCTGCTCAGCACTAAAATATGACACATAGTTTGTCCATGCTTCATCTCTCTAGAAAAGTTAAAGGTAACATTGACAGATGGGCCCATTGCATCCTTTTAAGACTTTGAATGCACAGTGAACAGCTCCAGGTACCAATTCATAACATCATTTTGTACTTATGTTGTACAAAACACTGCCTGAGTGTTTTTTAAAATGCTTACTTTGACTCTCCAGCCTCACTCATACACTAATGTAAGAATTTCCCTGAGCCTTTCAAAGATTCTCTCTTAGGTCTCTAAGCAGCATGCAAAAATACCCAGTGGGCATCAACGCCTTCCTCATTAGACGGTTTTATTGTTCCTTGCTACTCAACACATATCTTAGGAGGCTACAGATCGATAAAAAGAGAAGCACAACTAATATCTTTTGGCACATTTATGACTTCATGTTACATGATCAAAGTAACTCTGTATTGATCAATAACCTTATGAAACATTGTTTTACCACAGGCTCTTTGGCTTGTTTGTACCCAAGTACCTCAAAAGGAATGAAATCTTACAAAACTCAGCAAAATCAAAAGAGACGTTTCTTCCAAAAGTTCAACCCGAACAGTGGACTTTGCTCTGTCTGGAACAGACTGAAGGCTGCAGCGGTTTGGTTATATCAACTGTGGTCAGAGTTGGTAAACCTGCAGCATCTTCCTCGTTCAAAGCAACGACAGCGGCCATTTGTCCAATTCTGAAATAAGACACATCTCTGTTTGGAAAATCCAGCCTTCATATTTCCTCTAGTTTGGTCTAACATGGCTAAACCCCGAACACATCAAACAGGAATGTGTCAAAGACAAATGGCAGACCAGGTGAACCATTCTGGGTGAAAAAAACCCCTCTAAGATAAAGAAAATGTTAAAATTTAGCTAAATGTAGAGTAGTAGAAGTATCACAGTGTGAAAAAGTGGTCTGCAGCCTACATCAAAAGCAACGTAACTCTAGAGATACTGTAGCTCAACCACTGGGTTGTGGTCTGAGGTTTTGGGTCCAGTTTGTACTTTGTGCAGCTGCACCAACTAAATACTGATCTGGAGGGAGTGAAAATTCATGCCATCACCTATTTTATTGTTATTGGTTTATTTTCCATGAAATTGTGGAAATAAGTTTTCACTTTTAATCAAAAAATATGTGTTAAATAATAATAATTAAAAGCAATGAAGAAGGTACCCTAACCAGATCATGGGAAACCTAAGGAGTGGATAAACTTCTCTCCCGTTTACTTGTTTCCCTTCCTCCCACTTCTTCTGCTGTCTCTCCCTCCAACCTCTGGCTGACAAAGTGGGGAAAAGCAATTAGCCTCACTGTCACTATCCATCTATTATCCACCATCCTAATAGAAGATGACAAATTATAGCATGCAATATGGGATGCCATGTACGCCTCCTGTGTGTGTGTGTGGGAGAATGGAGCAGAGTTATTTCTGACTATAACTCAGATACTGTTCCCTAAAAAGTGAGGCTTGTGCAATTTGTGTGTCTGTTGCTGAAGATATTACAGGCAAACAAGGTACAAGTAATAAAGATACAAGGGATGGAAAACAACATCACCTGACATATAGTACCATCAGCATTCTTCAATCTTGACATGGCGCTGAATGAGAATAAATGTCATAGACGACAAGTGGAGTGAAGCTAACTTGACATCCCTGTGAGGTTACAGTACACCCTAAACTACTGGTTCATTTTAATCCACTTGAGACACGTTTAAAATGTTATGGAACCTACCAAAAGGTTTCCTTTGGATAGTTTTTACCTTTCCATTGTTCTATTTTCTACCTTCTTCTCTGCTCAGATTTTTCCAGAACTTTTATTCACTCTTGGTTCACCTATATTCCTTTATCTCCCTCAATATATAAGCTTTTCAGTTGGTTTTATTCCTTTCCAGCACCTTCCATTATATCTATTGCATTACTTGACCCTTCGTTTGGTGACCAATGATTCCCTTTATTCTTCCATGTTGTTCTCATCAGCTGTATGGCAGGATGTTGGTAGAAGGCACCTTCTACAGCAGTTGTATGACATTTACAGTGGAACTTTCCATATTTTTAGGAAGCACTATTATCTTGATGTTGTTTCTACAACTGAAGCCAAACATGTAGAGAGCAACAAATTCACAAGTTTTGAGGGTCGCTTCACTGAAAAATGGTTAAGCGATTGCCGCCTTTGTCCAAAAGGTTCCATGGGGAAATGGATGGGAAGAGAGCGATTTGAGCCCATTAGACACTAGCTTAGCATTCTCTGCAGCTATGGTAGTGAGCTTTGCTTAAATAATCTCCATCTCTGTGTTGTTGCACTTTTCTGATCGTTCCCAGCTGAAGAGACATTGTTTGTGGTCAACCTAATCTTCCTGCAGAGTTTGCTGCTTGTCCTCCTACTGCATTGAGGTGTCTCTTATTTCTTCCAAAAATTCAGCTGTATGCATCGCTGCCTTTTTGTCAGGTTGAGTCTCTCTTGTAGTTTCCTAGGTGGCCACGGGGGTCGCTGTGGCGGGGCTCCAGGCTGGAGCTCTGCGGTTCCCAGGTGTCTCGGGTTGGCACTGATCAGCAGAGCAGTATAAGAGGAGTGTGGATCAACTACTCGTCGCCTGAGTGTTGCCTTTATCCGGTAACCCTCAACCTCAGTGCCAAAGTCTACAGACTTATTTCCTTGTGTTGTTTGCTATCTGTCTTTATGACAAGAGCCCATTCGAGTTCCGATCATTCGCTTGTGTACTTCCAAGTTTTTCCTCGTTCCAAGTTGCTACCTTTTGCTACCTTCCGACTAACCATCCCTTGTCTTCATCTCCAGGTTACCTCATCCATAAACTCACCTCATTCCAGAGAACTCCTCCAGCCTTTCATACAGGTGACTTCCACTCCTCTTCACTCTGCTCGATC